>CM070874.1:79967541-80060041 GCA_036365515.1 Torymus aiolomorphi | reverse complement strand
AATGGAATTGATAAGTGACAAAGAAACGGCGTTTGATATTATGAGAAAATTTGAAAGTACGTATTTAAGGGGGTTAGTGCGGTAACGTCCAAGCTAAAAGTACAGCCGCTCGAATGCCATACGTCTAGCGCTCTCTCCAGTCTCCCCACTCTCGAACTTTCACGCGTGACTGTACACACACACACACACCCAGCGCCCCGTCTGTATACACGCACACGCACGCCCGTGTAAGAAAGTGGAGATGTGGCAACGCCGCATTCTAGCGGAAACCGGCTGTTTTGTTTTGATTTTCATAACCCTTTGCATTACCGTAATAAACGCACAGAGCTAGTAGAATGTCTTCGAGGAGTACAACTGCAATGTCTAGAAGTCGCTTAAAAAATGGGAGAATAGAAAAACAGAATGTAATTGACAAAAGAAAAAAGGCCCTGAAAGCTATGGCAGAAGCGAAAAAGCAAAAAAAAATTTATCTTGAAAATCTCGCAAAGGGAAATCGAATAGTGAACCTTCAACATCTTGGTCGAAATTTAATATGCAGTAGTTGCACAGATATACTAAGCTTGGAAAATATAATTGCAGAAATGCGTGAAGGACTTCATTCTATACTAACAATTATATGTGGTAAATGTAAAATAAGGAATACAGTTTCAACGGGACAAAAAGTCCAAGCAAAAAATTTCTCTGAAATTAATTTGGAAGTTGTACTTGGTAAGTAACTTTTCTTCGATTCTATTAAATTAAATGATTAAACTAATATTTTTATATTCTGCAAAGATTTGAATAACAACTAATATTTAATTAATTTTATTATCTAAATATTTATTTATAAAACATCATTAACATAACCTATAATATTTGACAATAGGTGGTATATATTCTGGTCTCGGTTGTACAGGCCTGAATAAATTATTAGCCTGCTTAGATATTCCAACAATTTCAATGAAATTATACAAACGATATGAACGAGAGGTTGGATCTGCCATTGAAGACGCTGCTAAGGAAAGCTGTAAGAAAGCTGCACAAGAAGAGACGCAGTTAGTCATAGATAATCTGGAAAAGCTGTGCGAAAATTTGTAAGACTATAAACAATGTTACTGTTTATAGCGTCGATTTTGATTTATAGCAATGAAATTGCAGTTACATGTGATATATAATTAACAGCAAAATTGTATTATTATTAAGTTATGTTTATACAGTGAAATGTTATTGATTGTTTGGACAGAGTAGGTACCATTTATATGTTAATGAATTCTTTACACAGAAATATTTTTATTACTTTATATATAACTACTTTATGTATAAGTACATTACAGTTTACATTACTTATAGTTCAATGGACAATCGGTAAGCAAATTTTAACTTGGTACGTACTCTTCAATGATCATAAAGCATTTAGTATTATTTCACTAAATAGATTTGGTAGGAATAAAAAACAGAAACCTGTTTTTTATAATCTTGTAAAAAAGGGTGATTATATGTTGATTGTATTAGGCTTATAGGCTTACATATTTTTGTTTTTTTTTTCTTGTTAAATTATACTTGACTTTTTACATCAAAATCGAATATTTTTTAAGATAATTTTTATACTAAAGTGATTACTATTCATTACTTTTATAGTTGCATAAAATGTATAGCTTAAAATTTTTTAGCTTCTTTATATAACAATGTATTATGTTGAAAATTTCTACTTACGATTGTATTGCACTGTTATACTATATTGTTTTATTGGCAATTGATTGTATAAAAATAATGATTATTGTAACTGCAATTTTCCTTGTATAAATAAATCAATACTAAAATTTATGTAATCATATATTTTTAAGGATAAGAAATTAAAATGTCAAAGTAACTAAACTAGAAAAAATCTATTTTAATTTTCTTTTTGTATTTTTTCTTTTCATAGGCCATCCAACATTGTTGAGGACCTTTATCCTCAATTAACAGTCCTTCGATCCTTAACAATATCCACTCCTCACACATCAAATAATTCTAGTCATCAATCGTCTCAAGAATTTGATTCAGCGTGTGGATCTATTATAAATATAATTGTTTCGTATGATATGGGCTGGAGCAAGCGGGGAAATGGCCGCAGTTATGATAGTCTGAATGGGTATGCGGCCATAATTGGTTTTATGAGCCATAAAGTATTGGACTACACTACAAGAAACCGCAAGTGCAATAAATGCGATATAGGGATAGACAAACAAAATCACGACTGCAGGGAAAATTACATGGGCAGCGCTAAAGGTATGGAGCCTGACGCTGGAGCACAGCTCATAAACCGAAGTAAAGTTCTTCAAGAGGCTCAGTTGAATGTCGGAGTTGTAATTGGCGATGAAGACAGTAGCACAATCGCTGCTATAAGAAAAGAGAGAGATCAAGTTATCCATAAGCTGGCTGATAACAATCACCTAATTAAACATTTTGTTAATGAATTGTATGAATTAGCAAAAACGTTTAAAGAAGTAAAGAGAATAGCTGTTATCGCCCATTTGAAAAAATGTTTCTGCTACGCAATCGCACAGAATAAGGGGAAAACATCAGATCTTTCTAGCGCAATTGTTAGTATACCTGATCATGTTTTCAATCAACACGAAAATTGTGGTGATTGGTGTAAACGAAATTATGGTAGCATTCAAACAATAGTTTTAAAAGATAATGACTTGTTATATAATAAACTTAAAGAGATTTTTGTAAAATATGCTAAAAATGCTGCTAAATTTAGTGTTGCCGCCTCTAGTCAGGCAAATGAAAGTTTGAATAGCGTTATTGTTAGCAGAGCTCCAAAAGCTAAATGCTATAGCAAAAGTGAATCGGCTGATTACAGAGTCGCCAGTGCGGTTCTTACAAAAAACGAAGGAGATATAGGATTCACCAGCGTTCAACAAAATCTTGGGTTAATTCCTGGAAAAAACACCTCAAGTTACTTTCATAAAACAGATAAATTGAGAAATACTAAATCACAACAAAAAACATCAAAAAAAGAAAAAACAAGACGACGTCAGCTTGCAGAAATTAGGCAAAATTTAAAAAAAAAAAGAAAAATCTGAAGGTGTTACGTATGAAACCAATTTTGGTATAAACACAATTGATAAAGAAATCAATTTAGATCAAAATTTTGAAAAGAATATTTTGGAAGGTAGCGAATGTGATATTATTTATTTTGATATAGAAACGTCTGGCTTTGAAATGTCATGTGATATTTTACAAATCGCCGCGATTTCGGGATCATACGAATTCAGCGTTTATATCCGTCCTACTCAGGCGATTACTAGCAATGCTACAAAAATTAACGGGTTAAGTTGTATTTCAGGTGAGTTATTTTATGGAAATAAAAAGGTAGATACTGAAAATGAATGCGATGCACTGTTATCATTTTCAGAGTTTGTAAAAGTAGTTTCTACGAAAAGTTTACTAGTTGCACATAATGCTCGCTTTGACGTTCCACGAATTACCGAAGCGATCATAAGGAACAAATTATGTGACGAATTTGAAAATGTTTGTTTTGCTGATACCTTACCGTTTCTCAAAAAAGAGCTGACAGATCGGAAAGGCGCAGGCGCATTTACTTTATCAAACTTAGCACGCGATCTTTTAGGTACAGATAATTCAAATTCCGCTCAATTTCATGAAGCGATGTTTGATGTAACTGTACTGCAGAAAATCGTTAATTTTGTTGGCAAAAGAGAAAAATTATTTAGGCTTAAAAGAAGATTTGAAGAATCAGTGAAGCAATTAGTAAATAATAAAAAAATTAACACCGCTATAGTAGAATTAGGCGGATTAAAAACAGTAATTTCAAGAGGTATTCTTAGGAAAATCGCTAATACTGGCATGACTCTTGAAAATTTGAGATTAACTTTAAAAAATGGTGGCGAGCAAGATGTTATAACATTGCTTTCGAAAAAATGTGATGATACTAATAAGCCACTAGTAACCAAAAATAAAAAGGTTATTAATAAAATAATCAACTTTTTAAATAGTTCTTAAAGTGATATTACCAAGAGTTTTGTTATTCTCTTTTTATAGTATTACAATATATTTATCGTTATGTGTTCAAAAAGAATAAGTTAATTATTTAATTATTTCTAAAACAATATTTTCTAAATAATATAATATAATATAATTATCGTTGTGTTCCAAAAGAAAAAGTTAATTATTTAATTATTTTTAAAAGAATATTTTTCTAAATAATATAATGTTACTTCAGAATCTTTAAATCGATATTACTAAAACTTACTGTTTAATGTATAAAATATTATAATAAGAGGTTAATTTGAAAAAAAATGTTTTACTTTATTTTATATTATCCCTGAAGTACATGACATATTTATTATTTATTGTATTAATAATGTTTTTCTTTTTAACTCTAAAATTATATGTTATCAGGCCCTTTAGCATAATAAACGAATGAATCTCACGCGCCCGGCCGCCCGCTCTACAGCTGAGCGCCAGCGACGTTGCCAGATTTCAACGACGCCTTCCCCCCGATTTTGTTTCGTCTGAAAATCACGCCGACATAGCCTACTTTGAACAGCTGTATCTTGAAAACGGTGAAGCTAGGCTTTCTGAAATTTGGAGACAATATTCAAAGTATCGTCATTAGTAACATATCTATTTTTTTTTTCAAGTCTTAAGAAAACTTTTTGAGATATTGGCAAAAGCGTTCATTTTATTATGCTTCGTTGTGGCCCTCCCATAAGAATGCGTGTTAAATTTTCTAACTTTGTTAGCTTATATCTCGTAAACGGTGATGCTGGGCTTTCTGAAGTTTGCAGGTATTACATATAATAGTAATAAGAGTCTACCCTGCAAGTTTCAAGAAATTCTTAAGAAAAGCCAATATCGCACTAACCCCCTTAAAAGAAGAGCTCTACAAATAATTTGCAGAAATAAATTGGAAAAGATGAAATTGAAAGATTTTAGTAACTCGATAGAATTCTTTAATGAATTTGAAAAATCAGTGAACGAGTTGAAAGAAGCTGGTGCAAATGTGACGGAGAAAGAAAAAATGAATTATATGTTGAGGACATTGCCGGATTCAATGAGTCATATAGGAGACTTAATCGATGTACTGAAAGAAGAAGAACAAAACGTGGAATATGTGAAAAATAAGATTGAAATGGCTGAACTAAAAGAAAAGAGTGAACGTGGAAATTCAAAGTCGAACGCTCTTATGTTCGAAAAAAGAAAAGAAGAGAAGAAAAGGACATATTATGTATGTGGTGGTGTAGGACATATTCAGTACGACTGCCCAACGAAAAAAAATTCGTGGAATCAAGGGACGCCGCACCGAGGAGGCGGCAGAGGCTATAACACACATCAGCGAGGAGGCGCTAGCGGACGACGAGCCAGTCAACAGCGAGGATCAAGTTCAAACAGGCGTGGAAGGAGCGGCTACAGACAACGCGGCCGAGGCACGCGAGGCAGTGATGACAACAACGGAGCTCATCAGAGCGCTGAGAATAAGGAAGCGTTTAGCAGTTCAGTAGAAATAAGGTCTGCGAATCCAGAATACGGTAATGTAAATGAAAACAAAATAGAATGGATTTTAGATAGCGGTTGTACAGACCATGTCATAAATAACGAAAATTATTTTAGTGACGCGATTATATTGAAAGAGCCGATTAATGTTAAAGTATAGGCGATGGTAGAATTTTGAAAGCAACAAAAGTCGGTCATGTAAATAGTAAATTTAAAACGTTTAATGATATGATAGAAATTGAATTGAAAAATGTATTTTACGTGAAAGATATGGATAGAAATTTAATAAGTTTTGCAAAAGTGACGGATAATTATAAAGTAGTATCTATCGGAGATAATTCTAAAATCTATAATAGAAATAATAAATTAGTAGCTATAGCTTAGAAAAAGGATAGAATCTATAAAATGACCAGTTTTATTGAAAGAAATAAAGAATCTAATTTGACAGTTAAAAGAAAAGTGGCATAGAACATTGGGGCACGTTAATTTTAATTACTTAAGTACTATGTGTAAAAATCATATATTGGAAGGTTTGCCTAATGAGATAGTCAGATTATTTTAAGTGTGCTACGTATATTAAAAATAAAATGCACAACATTCCTTTTGAAAATAACAGAAAAAGAGCAAATGATATCTTAGAAATAGAACATACAGATTTAAATGGGCCACATTCAGAAGGTTATAAAGGGGAAAAATATTTTCTTACTTTTGTTGATGATTATAGTAAAGTAGGTAAAATTTATCCGATAAAGTCAAAAGGTGAGGTATATGATAAATTTGAGGAGTATATAAATTTAGTTGAAAATAAGACTGGAAAGAAAATAAAGAAACTAAGATGTGATAATGGCACTGAATATTTGAATAAAGATATGTATACACTATTTAGAGAAAAGGGAATTAAGTTAGAGCCATGCCCACCTTATGTGCATGAGCTTAACGGTACAGCAGAAAGGTACAATAGGACAATTATGGACAGTGCTAGGTGCTTGTTAGCTAAGTCAAAGGTAGAGAAACGGTACTGGCCAGAAGTAGTCTGCGCCGCAACATATTTGAAGAATAAAACGATTGTAAACACGTTAGTGAAGAATAAATCTCCTTATGAGATATTTTTTAATCAAAAGCCAGACACGAAGTATTTAAAATTATACGGAAGTAAAGTATTTGTTAGAGTACCAGAAAATAAAAGAAATTCAAAATGGGATAGAAAAACTGATTTAGGAATTTTGATAGGTTATGATGTAGTAGGTTACAGAGTCTTGATAGGCAACAGAGTTATTGTTGCAAGGCATGTGGATGTTGTTGAGGAAGACGTAGAATGCATAGGTTTAAATGATAGAGTTTTAGAAAAGGAGAATTTAAATGAAAGCTTTGAACAGGATGAAAATTTAAACAATAAAGAAAATGAAAATTTAGGAAGTTTAAATGGAAATGATAAAAACGAAGTAAAAGAAGTACCTGAATTAAGAAGGTCTCAAAGAAATATTAAAAAGCCTAGTAGATTTGATGATAACTTTGTACATAGTGGTTGTATTTATGTAAATTATTGCATGGGTCTGAAGTTTGCATCGTTGGAATGCAACGAAATAATTTTTATAATCAATTAAAGTTACTAGACAGTAAAAAATTTGATCCAAACCTTTCTCATAAAGTTATTTTATACTATAAAATACTAAATCTTCACGCAAAATTAAAATTAATCAATATAACTTTGAAGTAAAATCAAATTTTTTTTTATTTCGTTGCACTTCAACGTTGCAAACTTCAGGCCCATATTATTGCAGTGCAGATAGTCCTGAAAGTTTTAACGAGGCTATTAAATGTGATGAATCTAGTTTTTGGAAAGAAGCAATGAATAAAGAAATGAACAGTCTAAAGAAAAATAAAACGTGGGTACTAGTTGAAAAACCAAAGAATGAAAAAGTATTAGATTTAAAATGGATTTATACTAAGAAAAGTGAAAATGTATATAAAGCTAGAATTGTAGTAAGAGGTTACCAACAGAAAGATGTGTTGGATGATATTTATTCACCTGTTGCGAAAACTCAAACTTTGAAAGTGTTATTGTCATATAGTTGTCAGAATGGTTTATTAATTGAGCAAATGGATGTAGAGACTGCATTTTTAAATGGAAAAGTTATGTCAAAAGTATTTGTAAAACAGCCTGAAGGCTACGAGGATGGTACTGAAAGAGTGTGCAAGCTAAATAAAGCATTGTATGGTTTGCGTGAGAGTCCAAGAGCATGGTATGAGTGACTTGATAGTTATTTAAGTTCTTTAGGTTTTGTAAGAAGCGAACATGACTATTGTTTGTATACGTTTAGAGTAAGAGATGAGATTATTTATTTAATTATATTTGTAGATGATTTGTTAATTTGTTGTAAAAAGGGGCAGAGTGAGATTTGAAAAGTTAAAGAACTATTGAATTTGATTTGAGAATATTGCATCTGCGAGAACGATTGAATTTAATGTAAAGAATATTGTATTGTGAGAGATATAAATGTAAGGAGGCGTGTTAAGATATGAGGTACATTTATATCTGAGAACTAGAAAGTGTGTGCGCAGCGCCATCACATGGGTATAGTAGTAAGCGTATGGTGAGCGCGAGCGGGAGCTTCATTCGGCTGTCGTCCTCCGTCGTGAACGGTTGTATTGAGAGAGAGAGAGAGAGAGAGCTGCACTGAAGTTACTGAGTATTAATAAACGTTGTTACTGTTTTATTTGAGAGTGGCTTATTTGAAGAAGCCCTGTGTCCCATCCAAGTATCTTAACAGAGACGAAATAATCGTGTAAAATCGTGCAATCCCATTGGGCGATGCAGGTGCGTGTACATGACCGTCTTTGTAGAATTTCAAAAACGTTTTCAGAGAATCAATGTCCTCTGGATGTACAGTGAACAATAAAGGTTCGGAAAATGCGTGCAAAAAATAGCTTCAATTTGATACTCTATCGCGATGGTTTTTATAAGATTCGATACACGCAGAGAAATGATCTGTTAGTGATAAGAGGAAAATCCTTTTCTCAAAATCCTCTCGCAGTAAAACGATTATCGTTTTAAATCTAGCATATCATTCTTGAGGAAAAAAATTAATTTTTTGTTTCAAGATAATATTTTTCTTGTACCAAAGTCTTATTTTTTACTCCCACAAATAGAATCCTTTTTAGGTAAAATGATGTCATCTTGCTAAATGAGGATTTTTCTCTTGAGAATGGACCATGTTCATAAAGTTTTTACTACAATATGATTTTCCTTTTGGCACAAGAGGAAATAAAAGTAATTACTACAAATAATTAATCATATAATTAATTACAAGACAATTAGGTAACTATTAGTTATATACTTATGGAAAGTATGAATACAACATTTAATGAATAAAAGAAGAATTATCTATTCAAGTTAAGTAACTGTCGAGATATGAATTTTTAAAAATCAGTTGATTCTTCTGAAATATATATTGCCTTTTTTATACTCCTGTCAGAAGCTTAGTTATTCGAAGGTCGAGGGTTCGATTCTCAGTCACTGCACTTCCAGAACTATCCTCGAAAACATTTTTTCTTCGATTTTTTCACAAAGTTAACCAATATTAATTAATTATTAAAATAAAAAAATATATAAATAAAATAAAATACATAAAAAATATAAATAATAAAATAAAAGTTAAAATTAATAGAAGTAACATTTTTTTTATTTAAATAGAAAATACGTTTAAACTTTTTTCTCGGGGAACAAGAGGTTTCTTCTTGGTACAAAACGATTTTGGTTAGAGAGGATTTTCTTATTGGTCAACTAGACCTTCTGTTTCCTCGAAGAGGAATCCTTTTCGTACAAGAATAATTTTCCAGAAAAGGATTTTTCTCTTGTGGCAAGAGAAATTAATTTTGGCAACCAAAACAAGATTATTTTCTTTTTGGATAAAAAGGATTCCATTTGCTATCGATGAACTTTTCTCTGCGTGTATAAAAATCCGAACTATAATGTAACCATCAATCAATTAATGGACACTCAATTAATCAATCGACTCGTCCATAACACAATTTTTGAGCTGAGAAGTATAAATGTGTTTCAAAAATAGACTATAATTGCAACAGAGAAAAGTTCATTGATAGCAAATGAAATCCTTTTGATCCAAGAGGAAAATAATCTCGATTTGGTTGGCAAAATCATTTCCTTTTGCCACAAGAGGAAATCCTTTTCTGGCAAATTATTTTTGTACGAAGAGGATTCCTCTTTAAGGAAAGAGAAGGTCTAGTTGACCGATAGGAAAATCCTCTCTAACCAAAATCGTTTTTTCTTGTTTTCCGAGAAAAAAAAGTTTAAACGTATTAAAAAAAAAACTTCTATTAATTTTATTTAATCTTTTCTTTTATTATTTATATTTTTTATGTATTTTATTTTGTTTATTTTATTTATTTTATTTTAATAATTAATTAATATTTGTTAACTTTGTGAAAAAACCGAAGAAAAAATGTTTTGGAGAATAGTTCTGGAAGTGCAGTGACTGGGAATCGAACCCTCGCCCTTTGGATTGGGAAGCCGGTACCTTAACCACACGATTAACTAAGCTTCTGACGAGGAGTATAAAAAAGGCAATACTTATTTCAGAATAATCAACAGATTTTAAAAAATTCATATCTCGTCAGTTACTTAACTTGAAGAGATAATTCTTCTTTTATTCATTAAATGTGGTATTCATACTTTCCATAAGTATAAGTAATAGTTAATTGTCTTGTAATTAATTATACGATTAATTATTTGTAGTAATTACTCTTATTTTTTCTTGTGACAAAAGGAAAATCATTTTGTAGTATAAACTTTGTGAACATGGTCCATTCTCAAGAGAAAAATCCTCATTTAGCAAGATGACATCATTTTGCCTAAAAGGATCCTATTTGTGGGAGTAAAAAATAAGATTTTGGCACAAGAAAAATATAATCTTGAAACAAAAAATTATTTTTTTCCTCAAGAATAATACGCTAGATTTAAAACGATAATCGTTTTACTGCAAGAGGACTTTGAGAAAAGGATTTTCCTCTTGCCACTAACAGATCATTTCTCTGCGTATGGTAAACCTTACTTGGTGCCAGATTAAATACACTTTCTATTTCTTCTGAACACAAAGCTATAATAATCATTTATCCATCATACCAACACATATTCCGATACACGACATTGACAATACCCTCAGAAAGAGTACCAACGATCCTCCAACACAGGCGTGTATCACTAGCTCGCCACGCTATCGAATTTCCTGCAGCGCGGGCACTTGCGGCGTGCCTTACCTATTAGTCCGCAGCGGCCACAATTGTGATTCGTAGCACTTTTATGCGAACGGCTATACCCAAGTTATTCTTATGTTTATATTGAACCGCTTAATCCAAAAAACTTGGATGTTTTATCGAAAAGTGGTGCCATTAATTGTTATTAACATTTTTTTTAAACAAATTATAAATTATTACTTCGATACAATAAAGTGAATTTTTTATTTTCAGGGTTCAAACTATCCATCAAATATTGAATTTTGTAAATATGTTTATTGTTCTTCAAGGTTCCAATAGTGTCGGCTCTTGGAGAACCCTGAATACCGCGAGTTTTAGGGCGCGTGAACACCGATACACGAAGACGGCAAATCAGCGTTCGCGCGCCCTAAAACGCGCGGTCTTCAGGGTTAGCAGGAGCCGACACTATTGGAATAACCTTAAGGAACAATAAACATATTTACAAAATTCAATATTTGACGGACAGTTTGAGCCCTGAAAATTAAAAATTCACTTTATTGTATCGAAGTATTAAGCAGTTGAATTTTGCAAAAAACACGATTTTACAAATTTTAAACGCGATTATCTCAAAAACTGTGCGTTTTACGAAAAAATTTGTAAGGACCTTTTTTGTTCAGAATGTGTCAATTTTGCTAAAACAAGTGTTTTCGGGGTGAAAATTTGCATTTTACAATTTAAAAAAAAAAAATGTTAATAACAATTAATGGCACCACTTTTTGATAAGACACCCAAGTTTTTTGGATTCAGCGGGTCAAAATATATAAGAATAACTTGGGTCTATAGCTGTTCACATAAAAGTGCTACGAATCACTATGTTGTGGCCGCTGGACTATATACTCTCCCGCCGTGAATCGCGCGCGGCCGGCGAGAGCCGCTTTGCACGAGGCGGAGAGAGAAATAACATCGTTAATTGAGTCGATTGCGCACTCGCCACGCTGCTGTACTTATTTAGCTCTAATTAGCGAAGTTTGCAAAAAGCCAGTCACGTCAGGGGCGGCGGGAGGAGGGAGGCGTTCGATTGCGCGAATCGAACTCTTCAGATAAAAGAAGTACTTCGTAACGAGAAGTTCAATATTTGGATAAGCCGAGGAGAGAGAGAGAGAGAGAGAGAAGGTAACTTCAGAGCTAAGTCAACAGTAAAACTTGCGTCGCGCGCCAACAAAAGTCTTCTCTAAGCGCCGCTGTCGGCTTATACATAGGTCGAGGCTCTAGGACGACATGTGCGAAAGGTACATGTAGGTGTATAGGTGGATGCGTTGTTGGGTATGGGAAGCACATTTTCGAGTCGGCGTGAGATATACTTGAATTTTGAATTTGGAAGTGGTAGAGTATGTTGGGTAAGTTTCAGTAGTCGCACTTTATTAATTATTGGGGCTGGTTTAATGATTGATTGCGTATAGTTGTAAGGATAGTTGAACGAAAATTAGTTCGGTGGTTGAAGATGGGGCTGCTGGTCGATACATCAATAACTGATAGAGTCATTGATTTCACTTTAGGTACATGCATTCTTCATCTGAGTGACCGTTTTTATTTTTATCGCTTGTTCTTAACAATTATTTAATCTATGAATCAAATAATCAAAGTATAACGATCTCCTTGTCGTACAGTACAAATGGTACGAAATTTTGGGTTAAAACTTCTTACATCTTCTCCTTGTTTTTACTCAGATTCTTGTCTCAAGGCTTATTGGCATTTGTGGGAGAGACTCTGGAAATTTGCTATTAAACAAATATTAAAAACTGTGTAATCGTAAGTAAGTTTTGTAATTCCTTTGAAAAAAACTGCGGGTCCTTATTTCTTTCTGCAAAAAGTTAAAAACTATTCTTGCGGCGAAACTTATATGAAAACTCTTGTGTTTTTTTAGGAAAATTAAAGCCAAAACAAGGTAATATTACCGTGAATCGTTTGCAATTTATCTGCAAAACATAAAAATGTGTTACTTTTATGTAAATTCGCAATTGTTTTATGGTAAATAAATTATTGTGCTGTTTCGGGTCTGGCGAATACGCACAGCCGGTATGGCGCGTAATTTGAAATTGTAAAATATATCCAATATTTTTACAACGAAAAAGATACTGCCAACTGCGTAATAATAATAATTGAAGTAAGTAATCATAATAATTAAATTAAAAACCTCTTTAACATGTAAAATTCGACTTTGAGAGAGATATATATGTATATTTTTTCTTTACTTTTTTCTACAATTTCTGTACTAAAAGCGGGCGGATGTATTTTTGCAATTTCAAATTACACACCATACCGCCAGACCCGAGACAAGAAAATAATAATAATAATATATAACAATGGTGAATTTTGCGTAAAAGTAATATATTTTCATAATCCGCAGTTAAATTGCAAACGATTCACGTTGATATTTCCTCGTTTTGAATTAAACTTTCCGAAAGAAAAGTAAGTTTTCATCATTTCAAAGCAATTGCAAAACCTGCGTACGATTATGCAGTTTTTAAGATTTTTCTTTAATACCAAATTTCCAAAATCTCTCCCACACTTCACGAAGCTCGATAAAGATATATATTTCTTTACCACACAGCAAACGAAAATAATCACAATGAATTACTTCGAGACGTATTACAGAAACAATCGGAACTTCGCAATATAAAATTCATCCAAAATTAAATAAAAACATTACGATACAACACATTATTCAACAAAATATTAGAGGAAATTGATAAATTGATAAATATGACTCGCGCGCAGTCAACCTATTTTTCCATTAAAAACAAATTCTGCGAAATTTAATCAAGTAAAAAACATATTTGACGCTCGAAAATGAAACAACCTAGCGATTGCAAAGGACCCCCTTTTCTGTGTCAATCAGAACGCGCTCGCACCGTGCAATCGAAAGTAATTATTTTTCAATTCACCGACATTACACAGCGCGCGCGGCCGAGCGACTGACTGCCAACGAGCCAACGGCTCGTAAAAAAATCCGCCGCCGTTGCTTATATATACAACACTTGTACTACACACAACCCCGAAAAACATCGACTGCTCCCACGAGTACGCACACACATACACCGCGCACATCAGCATCGTCGCCGAGCTCTCGCAATTAAAAATGTCTCCCACTCGCGCGTGCATCAGGGGCCTCGTTTCGGCGTTTCCTACAATTTTCGCACTTTGCGCTCACTCTCCCCTTCCGCCTCGGTCTCTCCTTTAAAGCCCTCAGGCCGCGGCGTATATACATTCCGCATGTAAAATCGATCGACGCGCGGGTTTCTTTCGCCCACCCCTTCGCATTCGGCAATTTAATGCGCTCCGCAGACCTACCACCCATGCGCTGTATACAGATATACAGATATGCATACACGAAGAGAGGGTTCGATAAGGGGATCCTCCCTCTCTCTCCCCCCGTAACCTGCCGGAAATTCGATCCTTCGGCTCCAAGCGCTCGCTCGCGCGCGCGCTCTTTCACGATGTTTAAGATTTTTCAATGTGTGGAGGCAGTTCTCCCCTCTCCTCTAGAGCGATGGAACGCGGGGGAGGGAATTTCGCGCGCGCGGGAATATTCATGCGCCGGGGCGCGTGTGTTGTGTGTAGAGGGGGAGGAGGGTTGCCGTTTGGCCGCGAGAGAGAGAGACTCCATTAGGACGAGACGGTGTGCGTTCGGAGGGTTGAAAAAGTCGCGAGATGCGTGTATGTGTGTGTTGTCTGGTTGAAAAATCGATGTTTGAACGGTAGAGGCGCGGAGTTCATTTGTTTCGAGATGATGAGTAATCTCTGTGGTGCACGGCTTATCGATAGCAGACGATTTTGGAATCGTTATTAATGATGCTGGTTATTTTACGTTTTTTTTTATTTTTATGAATTTTTGTAAATGGGAACGAGTGAATAATCATAATGCTGAGGTTTGGTCTCCATTCAATAATAATTTTGTGATAAAGAATATTTTATTACTATATAATATTTTATTACTTTATTTTTTTAATTTCTGATATTAGATATTTTTAGGTTTCATTTCATTGTTTTCTCCAAATATCATATATTATTACTTAGTATAGATCACAATATCATTAATGGTTTGCATAATAAAGTAAATTATGATGATCTAATATCAAGGTATTTACCTGGAAAAAGTATTGTTTTTTACTTTGCAATATGATTTATTGCTTGCCTTTAAAGTTCTGGATAGAAATCAATTGAACAGTCAGATAAAACCATTACCAACACTTATCATTTTCATCAATTCAGTGACAAATCACACGCTAAAAATGTATAACTAAAAGGTTAAAATTTTGCTTCCTCCTAGAGGAAGCTTTGTGATAGTAAAAAAAAAGTTTGTGAGATAATGTCTTAGGAATGTTGTATAGAAAATTTGGAATCGAAATACACCATTTTTAGAAAATGTCCGTATGGATGTGTGTGTGTGTGTGTGTGTGTGTGTGTGTATGTATGTCCGTATACTCTGATATCTCATGATCTACTCAACCGATTTTAACGAGAGAGTGATCATTTTTTCAGATTTTGCTTCAACAATTGGGGTCAATATTTTATTTTTGTCAAAATCAATTTTTTTGTTTTTTATCGCCATTTTTAAATTTTCAAAATTTTTATTTTCAATTTTTTTTATATTTAGAACAAATATTATTTATATACGATAAATTCTCTGTATGCAGAATAAAATTTTCTACAATTTAAAAAAAAAAAAAAAGCCGTTAGCTATATTTCGTCATAAGTTATTCATGAAAACGTCATTTTTAGTAAATAGGTTATATTTCAAAATTAAAAAAAGATATTAACATGAATATTTTTCTGGTTATAAAGAATACTGAGTACTATAACTTACTAAATTTTTAGGTTTTTTTATTCATTATTTTTGGAGAAAAAAAATAATTTATAAAAAAAAGTGTTTTTTTTTGTCGTTCAATAACTAGAGTAAAATTGGCTTAATCAGTTTGAAATTTTTTTTAGTGGTACATTTTGTATCACAATCGATTGAGTTCTTTGGGCAAAAGGATTGATCCATAAATTTCGGAGATATTTGAGGTTAAAATTTTTTCACTTTTTTTTTTAAATCGTAATTTCTCGAGAACGGCTTTATGTATTTGAATCGGGTGGGCGGCATTCGAAAGAGAATTTCAAGACCTATATTTTCTAAAAAAATTATTTGTCTAGCTATTACGGTTCTTTTGTTATTAATAAAAACGTAAACATTGAAAAATGAAAAAAATGAGTTTGGTATGTCCAACTATTGCGGGAGTAAAAATTGACTTAAGCGCTTCAAAATTCCTCGTAGAGGTGGATTTTGGATAGTTTTCGGTCGAGTTATTCGGGCAAAATGATTGGTCCTTAAATTTCAAAGATATTTAAAAAAATTTCAAGTTAATATTTTCCATAAAATTTTCCCAATTTTTTTTAAATGTATTTTAATCATGCGAATGAATATTTTCTATAGCTAAAAGAGCTCACGAGCCTTACTCGTTTTATATTATTTATTCATTCGAATTATTTACCGTCAATATTCAATCGTCAATTAAATTATTAAGCAGACAAGCTGAATCAGAGCGATAAATACGAAGAAGAATATCATCACGCATTAATTGACGCATGCAATGTAGCCGGTGACAAGAGAACTTTTTTTCAATTTATTGACAATACAGTTGCTTTTTATTCCATTCAATGAAGCATCACTAAGAAGTATACGTCATAATTTTCGCAATGTCTCTTTAGCTCTAACGTAATGCTCATATCAATTTCTATGGATTCGCGATGAGCTTTGTACTGCATAAGCGGATAATTGCTTTTAAAGCATTCTACGAATGCTAAGGCTCTATAATTATCACCGAGAAATAATCATAAAGCTAAATATACTCTGTGATCACAGTGGTGCCAAGTTTAATTTAGTTAATTTATACTTTGAAAGGAGTATTTATAGAAATTTACATCTCCAGAAAGAATAAAAAATATGACAAATCTATTTTAGGAACTTTCCATTTATAATCGATAACAATTTATTTTTTTATACTAATAATACTTCTTCTATAAATTTTTGAATGAAGAAGATCCATATGGAGAAATAATTTCTCTCCACAATACAAAATTTATTTTCATTCGGAGAATATGATATATTTATAAATTTAATTTTAACGTATCGACCCAATTGCTATTTTTAATATATTCAATGCCCAAAATACTTGAAAATTATAACGTCGGCACATTGTTGGCTATCGAAATACCATATTCCCGAAACCCAAAATCCTGCCAAACAACGATTTCACATCCATTTGCCTTTCAATAAACACGCTCACCATCTCAACCCTCGCCCTACCACCAGCACGACTCTTACCCCTTGGAAACTTCTTTAATATATTACTCGCCTAACAAGCACACATTGAATATAAGAACAGAGAGAGAGCGCGCGCGAGAGAGAGAATGCGTAGCACCAGCAGCACCTCCCCTTTCTCTCTCTCTCTCTCTCTCTCTCTCTCTCTCTCTCTCTCTCTCTCTCTCTCTCTCTCTCTCTATCTCTATCCCCCAGCTCGCGCGCGTAGCGTTTAATCAGATGCTAATTAAACGACAAATTTACACGTTTCCGTCCAATTTAACCCCATCAGACTCACCCCGGGGCTAGGGGCGGGTCGGGGGCTATCATTAAAATTTTTTCGCGCGTTTCAGAAACTATTTCAAACTTAATTCGGAGAGAGCGCTCTCTCTCTCTCTCTCGTTATATATATACATATACGCTTGGGCGCCTGGGAGGCAAGAAAGCCGGGGTAGTAATTTTCACGGGGGCGCGCGCGAGCTCTTATACCGGGGGCTCGCGCAGTCTGCCTCCACCCACCCACCCACCCACCCCCTGGAACGAGTAATTGCGGTAATAAGGGTGCTTTCGCCCAGAAATTTAAGTGTCCCTGGTTAGTGCGCCAGCAAGCGCGTGTGTGTCTGTATATGTATAGCCGCCGCACGCGGGCGTGAGCGTGTGTATAACTCTGCGTGCAGACACATAGACACTTTCAGCCCATACACACAAGCGGACGTGCGTAAACAAATAAACACGCGAGTAGCGGACAAACACGCGTACAAGAGAGTAGCTGTATAGTACGCCACGCCGCCGCTGCTGCTGCTACTACACGCGAAAGGATTCTTCGGTTAGGTGTATATAGGGGAAAGGGAGAAGCTGGAAACTTCTATGCTAACAATCACGCAGCTCAATAGTGCGCTCTCTCGCTTGCTCGCTCGCGGAGCAAATTTGCAAGCGTCCCTTAATTTGCTTGCTTGCGCGTGTGCGATCAAACGGAGTGTGTGTGTGTAGGTATATACATGTATACGCCAGCGGAGGAGCCGGGCAAAAGTTGCTTTATAGATTTAGTCGCGTTCGATGCGATTAGCGGTCAAGCACTTTGGGCTTATACGAGTTAAGTGGACGCGCTGCTGCTGCTGCTGCTGCTCGGCGGCGCTCGTCTAATTTATTCCCTGCGCCACGGCAGCGGAAAGAAGCCGCCGCCACCGCCGTAGAGTCGTAGTGCGATTTGCAGAAGCGAGGACTGCGCACGCTCGTTACGGAGCTTTGGTTATATACGTGCGAAATAAATCGAGTTAACGATGTGAAATGCGGCACTGCTGCTGGTAGGTTTTTCTTTTTTTTTTTTTTTTAGTAGGGTGCTCGAATGTGGATTCGGAGACGTCGATGTTACTTGAAAAATTTTATTTGAGAAAAATTTTTATGCCGTTGCTGCTGTAAGTCAAGGGGCATTGATAATTTAGATATTAAATTTATGTTTTTTTTTTTTTTTTGAGAGGTTTTGAATTAATGATGCAAAAAACGGTTAAGTTTATATTTTTTTTAATTAAATTGAAGGGTTGAGCGTAAGCTGGCGAAAGTTTTAAGTGTAAGTAATGCGCTTGTAAATTTTTCAGAGGCAGTGGAAGGATATATTTCGAGAATTGCGGTGTACTTTTTATGTGATTGATAGTTCTGATGTCTGCGGAATGAACTTTTATTGGTTTTCTATAAAACGACTAAACCTTTTAATAAAGTAGAGCTACACACACTGCAATGCCTTTTTTATTTATTTTTTTTTTCACCACGCAACTAAAACCACTATAGATAGTACCAAATCATTGAAAAGAATTTTGGTATGATATGGAAAAAGTATAATATACAATCTGGATGGGTTTGAAGTTTGCATCGTTGGAATGCAACGAAATAATTTTTTACAATTAATTAAAGTTATAGTAAACATTGGAAATATTAACAAAACCTTTTTTATAAAGTTATTTTATTCTATAAAACGCTAAATCTAAACACGAAATTAATATTAATTAGTATAATCATGAAACAAAATAAATTTTCTTTTTTATTTCGTTGCACTCCAACGTTGCAAACTTCAGACCCATCAATCTGGAAAGTCGGATGCGCGTGAAAAGAATATGCTCACAGTAGAATTAAAAACTCACATTCGTTATTTTATGTAAAAATCTCTTTTTACATATGTATAAAAGTAATCTGTTTACCGATATTTTTTTTACCGAATTTTTCGACAGTCAATATGTATGAGAGAAACGAATGCTATATAAATAAAAGAGGAACACCCCGGTGCACGTCATGCTAGTTTCCAAATAAAAACACTGCTGAACAATGTATAATCCATGCATCTTGCAGGATCGAAAAAACGTACTTTTTTATAAGCTTGCTAAATAATAAATAATGCTAGAGTCTGAATATAATATAAACTTATAATTATAGAACCGTTTCATAAAAGATGCTAGGATATAAATGTAATTCCTATATTTATACCAAATCATTCATATTTAAAATTCATATTCATAAAACTACTTCAAACACTCACTACGTTACCTTTGCCAGTAAAATCCCCCACTCCACTTTTCCCCAACAAAGGCGCCTAAGAACTGATACCTGTACAAATAAAACCATCGCGCGCTGTCACCAGCCGCCTCGAACTTGTTATTCACTCGGCGCGTAAAAGTCAGCCAGCCCGACTCGACGACGAACAAATAATCAGCGCTAAACCCGCTCGCAGAGAGAGAGAGAGAGGGGAAAATTCAAAGTTCGCGGAACTTGAATCTTTAGTGTCAATCAGCGTAAAAGCAAGCAGTTCATTTACCTTCACTTTGCGCGCGACTCGCGCAAAATTGCAGTCATTACCGCACACACGAGCTGCAACTGTACGCCCCCCCACGACAATCGGCGATGTGTGTGTGTCCCTCCGCTTGTGTCTGATCTAGCCGCTCTCTTGCGCTAGTTACGAGTAACGGCGCTCGCACGTGCGGAGATAAAAATTTAAGCGCGTGCGCGCGCGCAGTGGGCGACCCTATAAGTATAAGAGGTCACGTTTTCTCCCGTAATTTTTCTCTATTTTCGCCAAAGACGAACGTATATTTTGGTCGATGGGGTGAAGATAGCCGCTTCAAAGTTTAGTGAATTTTTGTCAAATCTGTATAAGCACTGCGATGAATAATAGAGGGGGAGCATGTGTGTGCATGTGTGTGCGTGTAGCTGTTAGTCGTTTGATAAATCAGGTGCGCGGCCGCGGCGGAGTCACGCGAGACGTCCGGAAACGGTGAGAGGGAAAAAAAAAAGTTTAAAACGTAGTCGGCCATGCAGCGGTAAATATAGATTATTTTTCAAACAAATTTACTATATACGCTGCGCGGGTGTATTACAGCGCGGCTTTAAATTTTTGACGACATTTATATATGTATATGATACACACACACACACCAAAATGCAAAAGTTATATAACGCGCGCGAGCGCGGTGCTCAATTTAACCGGCTCGATAAATAAAGCGATAAAAATGGCTATTTATTTATTGTTATTATCTTTCGATAAAAACTTATGCACGTGTACGTATAGTACACGTATTACACGTATAACATAGGGCGTGCTCGTGGGCGATTCGCTCTCAGCGAGGGAAAGAGAGGGAGAAAAATATACCGGCGAGTTAAATTAGCGCGACAAATTCTTGAATTTAAACTGCAGCGTATAGCTCTCTCTCTCTCCCTCTCTTTTCCGCGCGCAACAGTGCGACGATAAAAGCACTCTGTAATGCACTTGACAACGCCGTTTACCCACTATAATTTATTTGCATATAGTGCACAAGCGCACGCACGCATACGCATACAAAGACGTGCGTGCGGGAGCGGAGACAGAGAGAGGCATTATTGATTTACAAGCCCGATGTGTAGCTATTACGCGATTAGGCCCGCGCGCGATGTGACAGTTTTTCACTTGCGGATTGCGCGCGAGTAATTGAATGCGGCGATTCACTGCTTTCCCATTATTTTATCTATCATAGGCGCAGGGCATATTTCAATCAATGTCATAAATAATATAATTTGCGAGGGATTTCAGCGGATGATGCGTGCTCGTATATATATATGTACACTTGAAAATGAAGCTGCGGATATTGAAGAGAGAGTTTTGCAAACGAATGTGTATAATAGAGGACGTGATGAGTTGTACATAGATGGATGAGTTGGTTAAATGCGAAATGAGAAAAAAACATGTAATTTATTGGTAGGTAAAGATTGATTGGTTGTTTAAATGCGTTATTGAGAATAGTTATTGAGTCACTTGTATCATTATTATACATATTAAATTTTTGTTTAATATTTCATGCAACTCTAATTATTCTACACGGAGAGAAATTTTGTAGTGAAAATTACAAATATTCGAGGCAAAATTACCAGTTTCTATGGTAATGGATGGACAGACTGACAATTTCAAACTTTTTACCAAAGTGCCTTGGTAAAATTTTTTTTTAGTTAATTTAAATTAAAAAAATTAACTTTTTTTATCTATATTAATGGATATATAGTATTTTAATATAGAAATAGAAACAGAAACAAGGATGAAAAAACATTAAACTGAAAAAAAATTTTTACGGAAGCGGGATTCGATCCGACGATCTTTGGGTTGAGAGTCCGACGTTCTACCGACTGCGCCACGGAAGCTGTTACCAACAGTCATTTGAATCGCCATTATTACTTACTGAAAATATGTGTATTGTTTTCATTTTAACGTCGCGCACGCCTCTAGTATCAATCTTCTGAAACACAATAATGCGCAGTGCGCATGCGCGAATACACAAATACCAGGTTATTTGGCAAAATTATCAGTTTTCTTAGTAAAAATTCTTAGGTTACCCTGTAAAAATGACTAGATCTCAATTTTTACCAGTGTGTCTGGTAATTTTTATTCCGATAATTTGGTATTTTTTTTAAGTGGTTATGGTAGTTTTTCCTGGGAAACTTATAAATTGTATTAGAAACCTGGGAATATCACGGCTTTTGACAGTCTATCCATGCACTACCAAGGCACCTTGGTAATTTTTACTCTAAAATTTCTCTCCGTGTATAAATAATATATCTGTGCAAAGAATAAATTCTCTCTGATTTCATGCAGCAAATCATTCGCATGCAATTTAAACTTGTAAAAATACTATTTAAGACGTAATACTAGAAATACAGCTAATAAATGTATGTAAAAAATATTACCGCTCTCCTAATATTCTAAAGATATTATTCGTTTACATTACATTCTTTAATCCTAAGAAAAACATTCGCCTTATCATCAAATGTAATACATTTCCTCGCGAAGAGCCGATTCACACCGCACCGTCTAAACCTCAATCCGCACCTCACAAGGCCAAATAATCAAACAACAACAATTACTCAGAGAGCCACGCGCGCCGCACAGAGACGAGCTTTCACCGAAACCCCGGCTCTCTCTGCCCTCCCCCCGTCGTCGTCTGTGTTGCCGCGCTCTCCCTCTCCCTCTATTTACACTTCGATCAGCGTAATCGCCTTTAAGCACTCTCTCGCCGCGTCGCGCGGAGGAGGAGGAGAGGAAAAAAGTCGTCATCTCGTCATCTCGAATTTAGTCGAGACGCGCGCTCTCTCCTCTCCCGTCGTCGCTATAAGTATACGCACGTCCCGTCGCTTTTCCGGTGAGAGACGAGCGGGCTTTATATTCTTCCGCCCACCCCCCGACGTCGTCGGCGTCGTCACACTCTTCGCTACGAAACCGCTCGCGGGCGATGGCAGGGAGGCGTGACGCTTGGGTGAGGAGAAAATTTCGAGGTTCGGCGTGGATTAGTGGAATCGGTTTTGATGTTTTTTAATGGGAGTGCGCGGGGTAGAGTGGAGGGAGATGAATCGAGCGGGGAGTCGACTTTTGCTTCCTCATACAAAAAGCTTTGCAACGGTGAACAAAATTTCAAAAAATGTTCAAAATGAGGTTTTAAGGCAATATATGTGGAAATTTGTCGATTTTGATAAAATTTTGTTTCGCGTCTGTATGTATGTGTGTATGTGTATGTAAACTCTATATCTCGAGAACCACTTGACCGATTTTCGTCGGATAAATCTTATTTTCTTCGTCTCGCAAAAAAGCTCGCCACACTGACTGATTTAAGTTTTTATCTTTTTTTTTGTAACCTAAAAAAGTTTTTGAATTTTTCGTTTTTTTTTATATTTTCATATGTTACAGTCAATATTACTTAATATTATAAACGTTTCTTGAAAAGTCTTTAAATTACCTACATTTTCTTTTTTAATTTTTAAATTATCTTTAGTATTTCATTTGTTATTAAGAAAAATGTTTTTATGATTCATAAATTAATTTCTTAAAAAATATTTTATTTATCGACTTAAAATTTTAACCACTTATTACACTCATTGAAAACAATGTTTGGTTAAAATTGCAAGAGATTATCTGCATTTGTTTTTGCGAAAAAATTGTTTTATAAAAAAGTAGCGTTTCCGTTGTCGCACGATAATAAGAGTAAAAACCGCTGCCAATACATTAGCTTCCTCAAAATAATGTATTTATTCATTTTTTTTTAATTTTTTATAACAATAATTAATTGTATCATACCCAATTTTCTTTATGAATATTCGTAATAAATTAATATATATTTTTCGAAAATTCATTCTTGTTACTCTTTTTCTCGTGCGACAACCCGATATTTTTATAAATCAATTTTTTCAAAATATTATCACATGTTCAATTAGTTTTATTTTAAACCTCAATCATCTTTCGTCGTAATAGTTCGATTTTATTGGGCAACGAATTCAGTTTGAAGATATAAAAAAATATATCTCTCCCAAATTTTAGAGCTATTGGTTGATTTTCTTAATATTGTTATCCCGTGACAACAAAACTCCTATTTTTTTATAAAACATTGTTTTTTTAAAAAACAAATAAAGATAATCTTTTGAAATTTCAACCAAATATATTCTTCAATGAGTATAATAAGTGGTTAAAACTTGAAGTCGATAAATCAATTATTATTTGAAAAATTTATTGAATAATTTTGAGCACATTTTCGTTAATAATAAATGACAGAGTGAAGATAATTTAAATATGAAAAAAAGAAAATGTACATAATTTAAATACCTTTCAATAAAAATTTATGATGTTAAGTAATAATATCTGTAACATATTAAACAAGTGGCCGACAAATGTTGTGTTTACCCTATTATTATATTATCATCAACAAAATGCTCATTAATTAAATTTTTTTTTTCAAATAACTTGTGTATAATATAATAACTGTTTTATACATAAAACACAAATAATACAAATTAAACACAATCATAATCGTTAATATAGTGAATGTTTATTATAAAGTCACCAATCAAGTCAATCAGTCAAGAGACTTTCCAAAAAGGTTACAACAAAAATACTGGCATATTCTGCAAGTAAAATGCAAACTTTTTCCTAATCAATGTTCTATACAAAAAATTTCGATATTTTGAGTAAAAAATAAAGATAATCTTTTGAAATTTCAACCAAATATATTCTTCAATGAGTATAATAAGTGGTTAAAACTTGATCGCGCTGTAAATTACCCTCAATAAAAAACAAAAGCAAGTGAACAACACACACGCATAGCACGTGTTATTTCCTGAAAGTTGGTAAGATACAGCTCTTTTATATCTTCAAACTGACTAGGAGAAGCCGCGAACTCCGGATCACGGATTCGGCTCAAACTTTGAGATATGTTTTTGGATGTAGAAATATAAAGAAAGCTGCAATATTAGACCCTAACGCTAAAAAAACTGAAGTTCGGCGCCTTTTTAGCTTTATTTTGAAAAAAGGCTTGAAAAAACCTCTTCTTGAAACGGTAACCATTTAACTCCGGGGAGTCTTAAATATAATTTCAAAAAATAGAAAATAAAACTAGAGAAAATGAGCTTTCATTTGCTTTTCTAAGAATTAAAAAATGTCGATTCCTTCCAAAGTTATAAAAGTTTAAAATAGAGCATCGAAAATACACTGTTTAATCCCTAAAATTAAACTGTTCGACTGCCGCCATATTTTGATGGTCTTTCGATGCTCAATTTTAAACTTACATAACTTTTGAAGGAATCAACATTTTTTAATTCTTAAAAAGCAAATGAAAGCTCATTTTTTCTAGTTTTATTTTCTATTTTTGAAATTATATTTAAGACTTCCCGGAGTTAAATGGTTAACGTTTCAAGAAGAGGTTTTTTCAAGCCTTTTTTCAAAATAAAGTTAAAAAGGCGTAGAACTTCAGTTTTTTTTTAGCGTTAGGGTCTAATATTGCAGCTTTCTTTATATTTCTACATCCAAAAACATATCGCAAAGTTTGAGCCGAATCCATGATCCGGAGTTCGCGGCCTCTCTAAAGATATTTGAGGTTGAAAATTTTTTAAAAAATGTTTCGAATATGTAGTGTTTTTTCAGAGAATACATGATTTATCGACTTGAAATTTTAACAATTTATTACACTTATTGAAGACAATGTTTGGTTAGAATTTTAAGAGATTATCTTCATTTGTTTTTTAGAAAAAAAAGTTTTATAAAAAAAGTAGTTTTTTCGTTGCTCAAAAAAATCGGACTATAACGACCAACATATTTCAGGTTAAAAATATTATTAACAAATTTTCGAATAGCGTTTTCTCAGAATATTTGATTTATCGACTTATAATTTTAAAAATTTTCGAAAAGCGTTTTCTCAGAGAATGTTAAATAGATTATCTGCATTTGAGGAGATATATATTTTTTATATTTTCAAATTTAGTTTGTTTTCTAAAAAAATCTGACTGTTACGAATAAAGACATTTGATGTTAAAAATTTTCGAATAGGCGTTTATCCGATAATATTTTATTTATTGACTTAAAATTTTAACCACTATTACACTCATTGAAGATGGGCATGAGATAATTAGTGTATTTACATTTCAAAAATGTATTTTTGATCGATACGTTGGTCCTTTTAGAGCCTGAGAAATAAAATAAAGAAAATTTAGTGAAATAAAATCATTTAAGGTTATGTGTCAGGCAATAGGGGGTCAACAAAAATTTCAAAAATCCTCTTTTTTTATAACAATTTTGGTAGTACCGGTCTCTACCGAAAATCTAACTAAGGCATTTTTGGCTATCTTAACCGGCAATAGCCTTTATATATTTACAAAAGTCGATAAAGTACCCTCACTTAAAAAACAAATTATATATTCCCTGGTAGAAAATTAACCATATTGTATAGCTAACGAGTTAATTAAATGGAAGCATTTTTAGCAAAAATCATAATTCAAAAATAATATAATTCATAATTATGAAATACAAGCAATGTTCGTTTCTAGCCATAAAGTTAACTGAAAAATAACTAACTTCTGTTAACATTTCTACCAGGGTTATTGTTAAGAATAAATATAATTAATCTAATTATAAAATTAGTCTAAATAAGATATAGTCTTACATTTTGAAACAGTTTTGTTTGATATAGGACGATACTTAAGTGAATGCTAAACCCACTTTGCATCTCTCACTCGGTACTATGCTCAAACATTCATACCAAATTAATAAATGTGACTTTCCTAAGCAAATATTATTATTGATAATTTTGTAATAAACAATTGAGCATTATAATTTCATTACCAATCAGGTAATAACGACATATTTTTCTCATCCACCAAAGAATTCTGTCTATAGTGAATTTTTTACCGAAGCATTAAAAATGGTGAATATACTTAATTAGTTTAATAAATATAATTTATTATATTATATAAAATTAATTTCTCAGCTCAGTGCCGCTCGTAACCGCTAGGCGGAGTAAACAATCCCGCACATGAAATAGTATATTACGCACTTAGGAAGAGAGAGTTGGCCAGTCCATAGCACGTGCAAATTGACACGTGCTATAGGCTGGCTCTCTTTCTCCCCATGGTTAAACGTATACTCTTTTTCGCATGAACGGGCTGGAAATACCACATTCACGTTCTTACGTCAGGAGGGAATGTGGTACATTCGGCCCTGCGTTGCGAAAAAACGTTTTCCAGGGCATATAAGAGTCTATAAACGTTGCAGCAGCATCGCTTTTCGGCCTTTTAGCTAAAATCGAAGTGTGTGAAAAGTGCTATTGGAACGCATGAATGTAGGGAATCCGTCGGTACTCATTCTATCACAAATCATTAAAAAAGTTTTAAGTTATTACTGGCCGAGAAGAAGGTTCAATAGTGTTGGATGCTCTGTGGTTTGAAGTTTTACAAAGAAATTAGGAGAATGAGTATAGTAAGTAGGTTGGAACATTCTCTCTTAAACGATTTGGTAATGACGCTAAGTTTTGCTAAGATCTGATGAATGCAAAAGCGGTATTTGATTTTAGCTAAAGTATTTTCGAAATTTGATTTCCGATATTAAATGACCAGAATCGTCTGAAGGAAAGACCTATTCCAGTTGATAGATTTGCGAGTACTTGTCTTCTGCCTACACGAAAAATTAATCAACTATAATACGCTAACTTGAGAACTAATTATGTTCTCAATAAGAAAAGAAACTTTTACATCTAAGAACTGCAAAGAATTAGGGTTGTTAAACTCTACAGAAAGTTTTATATTTGAATAACGCTGTTGCCAAGTTGAACAACGATAAGTATGTCGATAGTTCGGCGGATTTTTCCTTTTTCACCGCGTTAATAATCTAAAATTCAAGTTGTTTTTGTTCAATTATTTAACATGTTAGGAATTTCGTTGAAAATTTACCTTACGATAGTTCTTTCGTTTTTTAAGAAGATGCAACTGTGTGCTACCGTATAGTATTAGCCAACAGCAGATGAGTATTTAAATAATATATTTCTTTTTTGAAATAATTGTGATAATTTTTTAACTTTTGATTAATCCAAAGTTAGTACTTCAAAGTTTCTTGATTTATACTTAGTGTATACAAAATAATATTCATTCATTTTTTAACTTTTTCGTACGAAGATTTTTGATTTATGAGAATCTTAGGTAATTTCTTATAGCGTAGCTAAGTGATTGTTCAATGAAAAGACTGATTGCTTGAGCTGATTTATGCAATACATTATTCATTCTATCCATTATCACAGACAGAGCAATCGATATTTTAACAAAATAGACGGGTTAGACGGGTTAACGACTTTAACTGAAAGAAGTTTGTGGCGCATGCGATTTTTAATTTAAAAAAATTAATTTTTACGATTAAATATTTTAAAATGTTTCACATTATATTCGTTCAATTTTTCTTTGTACGATTGTAATGAAATAAATTTTTTACATGAAAATTTATTAATCGTACTGGCGTTATGGATTCAACAGAATTACAAATTGTTTGAATCATTGGCAACAATCTTACTATATATTAATATTTACTTACTTTTTATAAGTAGATTTTATTCCATTATTAATGATTTAACGGAAGTTTTTAAATTATTCGCTATATTGAGTTATCCTTTAAATAACGCAAAAGTTCTCTATCGATTATTATTCCCCAGCGAAAATTAAATTTAAACTTTCATCCTGTCAGTAGCCTTATTAATTATTTCATCCGACGGTACGCTACATCCCGCAATGATAATTTATCTTATAAAGCCAGTTTTTTCTATAGATACTGTTTATAAACGTAACGTTATAGTCCTTGTAATATTCCCATTTTTTTAATACATTTTGGCTTTATAACTTTTTCTTTTGAAAGTGATTGATCAGAATATATCAAACATCCAATCATCAATAAATAATCTCCTCACTTTATTTCAATGGATCATCGAATTGTCAAACTAGTGATAACCGGTTCTGCAAATCCATCTACAAGAATCTCTCTTGGAAATAACATTTAGAGTGCGAATCTAGTACGACAGGTTTTATTGTAAATAACTTTTTTATCTATAGGGTGACTTCACCAGTAAATGAACGTGTTTAAGTTCAATGAATGAACGGGTCACGTGATATTTTTAATCGCTTAAATAAAATTCTTTTATGATATTAAACCGTCAAAAAATGACTTTTTTCAAAGTTTAAAGGGTGCTTCATGAGGCCAGAAACATTAAAAATATATTTTATCAACCATTTTTATTAAAAAATGTTCATTCGCTGGTGTCTGTTCCACCACTGGTGAAGTCACCCTACACGAAAATACCCTTCCCAGATATAAACATCCTATACCTATAGCATTGCAAATATCTGCTGCATTGCATCGAAAAGCAAATAGTTTTCATCATCGGTTATACTAAAACGCCGCACTTCTCCAAAATTCACCTCTCATTATAACATCGAAACCCAAATCTTCTCACACACACACCCAGCTACCAACCGTCACTTATATTCCCCCATCAATATAACTATACAATGATATATATCCCAAGACGACCTCTTGTTAGTAAATACGGCCTCGCGGGCCCATCATCACGAGGTCTCTCAACGTACCTGTTTAGTCGACGAGTCGCGCCCCGGCAGACACTGGCAATATAATAACGCGGGAGAACTGTGCAGGACGCCGATGCTGTATTGTGCTGCGGTGCAGGGATGTAGGTGTGTACACGATGTACACGCCGAGAGGCGACCGTCTTCTGCTACACACTCGCACGTGCCGACAACAACACTGCAGGCTGGCTCTGCGCGATATATATACTCGCCGGCCTCTCAGTGTGTACTACTATCTTTAAATCTTCCTCGCGCACTGTATTATCATATACGAGACACGAAGCACAGAAATTGATGGAGATGAGCAGAGTTTCACACACGCGACAAGTCCTTGCGCGAGAACAACGAGAGAAGAAGAAGAAGAAGTAGAAGCAAGCAACAGCAGCGGCAGCAGGGCGAGAGAGCGGCTGCGGGCTTAGTTCGTTCTATCGATTCCGGAGGAGGCAGAGAGCCCCGAGAGAGCCTCACTCACTCTCTCGCGCGCTTCTCTCGTCGCCGTTCCTCCGCTGCGTGTATACCTGCTATGTAATACACTCCGCTGCCTGTATTCCTTTTTTACAGCCTCAGCCGGCTTGCCTCACCACTTGTACCTCAGAACCGCGACCATTGCCCCTGCACTAAGTACTGCACGTGTGCGTATAATAAGAACCACGAGTTAGTACTTAGCGAACGAAACACTCTGCGCGCACGAAACAGTGTGTGTGTGTGTGTGTGCATACAATGGAATGACATACAACGGGGGGGTCTGACGATATAAGTATAAAGAGCGAGAGCCGCTTACTCGACGCGCAGCCTCGGAGCTCCGAGCGAGCACTGACTACTCGGCGGCGACCGGGACTCTCTCTGGATGTTCTATACTCTCTCGGGGGGTTGGTTGTACGCTGTAGGACCGCGCCGCGCGCGCCGCTTTGCGCACACTCACTCGCGCGTGTATAGGTGTATATGTATGTAGGATATCCGTATACAGATAGAGAGAGTGAGAGGAGAGGGGGGAGATACACCAAGGCGCGCACGCGCGCCGCGCAGCACGAGACTACTCCGCGGCTTCTCTCTTTCTCTGTCTCTCTCTCGACGGCCGTCCGGGTCGGACTGAGCGCGCTACTGCAGCAGCAGCAGCAGCGCAGCGACCTGCACCGGCGCTCCGGCCGGTGGCGCTTCGCTCGCTCGTATTATAATTATATATGTAGATGGAAACCCCCGAAATATCGCGCGCGGGTAGAGCGCGCCAGTATCCAGCCGAGTAGGTATAAGTACTACGTGGTAGTGCAAGGTGCCTGTTTCTGTTTCTTCTTCTTCTTCTTCTTCCTTTTTTTTGTGTGAGCAGTTGCCGTTGGTCTTTTTTTTATGCGGTTGGGGTGTTTGGTGCGCGCATGAGAGGAGGGGGACGTAGGGTTGGAGAGAAAGAGAGAGATCGGGAGGATTGCTATCGATTTTTCGGAGGCTAAGAGCGCGTGCGGGGATGGCCTTGGCTGCGGGATGAATGCGGGAGGGGGGGATGCGGGGTCGATGGATTTTTTTTTAGGGTGGTAGGTAGAAGGTGGTGGTTTATATGCATTGACCTTGAAAAGAGACGTTATAGGAAGCGGTCAAAATTTGCGTGGTAATGGATGTCGACAAATGAGATTGCGAATTTTAACCAGGTGAGTCTTTAGTAGGTTTCTTGATCAGGTAATTGTTTTTGGAAAGTTCGTGTACGGTGTATGTGTAATGAAGAAAATTTGATTTGAATAAAGGAAAATATCGATTATTTAGTTGAAAATACTGGTACGAGAGAATTCTCAATTGACATATTTCGATTCTTAACCATCTTTACCTCCATATATAAGATTATCTTTTTTGGCATTGGATTAAGAATTGAAATATGTCAATTGAAAATCGGAACCTGCTGTCCTACTGGATTTAATAATTGTTGATAACTTATTCAAAATTAGCATATATTGTTTTGTGCCCATGTTTGTGATGACTTTACTGTCAACATAAATCCCGAGGTGATGCTTTAAATAATGTCGTGATCTATAAAACTTTTACATCACGACTTTACTTAAAGATAAAATACGAATTCACGAAATAGATACATTTATATATTCAACCACATTCTCTTCATATTATTTTATGTGCAAGTATTAATGACATATATATTCGTTTATGGATTTTTAATTTGTTTAAATTTTTATTTAAAAATTTTTCAGTATAATTTAAATGTGCGTGCTGTGTTAATTAAATTTAATATTTTTTTTCATTTTAATGTATGCGAAGGTCGCCATTATGAAGTCCAATTAAATATATTTTAGAAAAATATTTAATTAAATTTTAAATCTGTTTATTCATCTTCTCTCAATTGATGAATAAACAATGAAGCATTTCATTAACTTATTATATGAAATTATTCCCCACTTGCGCGGAATAAAATGTAATATTTAAAACTGATTTTCGATAAAAGGAATTAAATATATGATGTAAATGGATTTAAATTAAATATTATATATCAAGTCAAAATTTGTTATTTTATAACTTTACGCGTAGCAACGTATCTGTGACGATTTCATTATGATGAAATTACTAAGTAAAATGTTCAATATATATTCAGTAGTATCATAGTGAGAAATTTCAATTGAATAAACTCATATTTTCATGTTCAACATCCCTGATAGAAATCTTAACCATATTCTATAGCTATAAATGAACTAATTTTTAGAATATCGTGAATGTTTAGCTAATAAGTTGGAACGCATCGAATGCGTGGTCTATAGGTCTTTGGGGTGGCCTATGATGCAGTCTAGGTGATGCGCTCCGTATAAGTTTTTTGTTTCTAGATGTCGGAATGCATTGAATGTGTGGTGTAGGTGTTCAAAGTGGCCGATGATGGAATCTAGGTGGTGCGTTCTGTAGTTTTTTGCGTTAAGACCTCAGGGCGCATCTAATACATGGCCCAGGTGTTCGGGGTAGCTGATGACGATGTCTAGGCGGTGCGCTCCGTAGTTTTCTGCCTCTAGGTGTTCAACGCATCGAATACGTGGTCTAGGTCTTAGGGGTGGCCGATGATGGACTCTAGGTGGTGCGCTCCGTAGTATTTTATTTCTAAGTGTTGGAACGCATCGAAAACGCGGTGGACAATAAAAACTATGGTGCGCATCGTCTAGACACCGTCATCGGCCACCTCCAACACCTAGACCACGCATTGGATGCATTCCGACACCTAGACTAAAAAAACTACGGAGCGCACAGCCTAGACTCCGTCATCGGCCACCCTGAACACCTTGACCACGCATTCGATGAGTTCCAACATCTAGAGGCAAAAACTTACGGTACGAACCACCTAGACTCCGTCATCAGCTACCCTGAACACCTAGGCCACGCATTCGATGTATTCTGATATACCTAGACACAACAGCTTATGGAGCGTACCACCTAGGCTTTACATTGGCTACCCCGCTACTGTATGCGTTTCCACACCTAGACTAATTTCTACAGAAAAATCAATACTTTTAAAGCTTAAGCAATTGTTAGCTATAAAAATTAATTTATTTATAGCTAACGAATATCGCTTGTCGACGGTTAAAGAAAAAAATAACAAATTAACGATATTTTAGCTAGTTTATAGTTAAAATAGTAGTTTATTTATAGCTAAGAAATGTAGCTAATTTATAGTTCTGTTATGTCTATAGTTGCTTAGGCAGAAATTCTGGTTAATTTTTTACCAGGGATATGATTTAGTATTTGAGTACAGAATTAAGGAGGTATTGAGGTTCAAAATCGTTTTTAGAACTTGGAATCCTGACGACAACTGGCTTGCACTACGAATTAAAATAAGATATTGGACAGTTTACAAAAAATAATAGCTGGATATTATAAAAATATCATATCTCATATTGTTATAAAAGTATATCTTCAGATACAACACCGTAAGTGTATGATTATCATAAATTTCATTTTCGACTACTTTTCTCTATTTTACTGTCATTATGTTTTACAAGCTGTAAATTGAATTTTCGAAAATGTAATGTGTAATAGAGTTTCCTAAAACAATCTGCAATACAAACATCAGTTTATTCATAAAAAGAAGTTCATATGTTACTCAATATAATCTATTTCTCGTAGATTACGATGCCTTTTATAATATCTGTAGCTACACAATTCTATCCACAACTCGTAAAAAATTATACAGCACTACGTTGCGCTACATTATCTTTATCTTCAGAACATCGTTTTTTGCATCGTTATACCATGTCGAAATTCCCGTCTTCAACCCCTATGCAAGACCTTCCACACATACACAATACCAGAGCTTTAATTATTCCTCAACAGTCTCATCAGCACCCCGCAATCCGAGCCCCGAAACTCGCTCGCAGCCCCGAAAAAGAAGCGCTTCTCTCTCTCCCTGAAAATTTGAACGCACCTCTCTCATCGTTCTGAAAAAAGAAAAACCCACACACACACAGTTCTCCCTCCGGCTCATACGCACAGCTATCAAAATGCAAATCTCCGGGTGCGCGCTCCTATATATACGACTGAATGCGCCGTCGAATCGTACGACGACGACGCTTATCAAAAAAAGAAGAAGAAGGAAGAACCGCCCCTCCCTGAAAGATGCGAATCAGCGTTGGCACAAAAGCCAACCCCGCTGTGCAAGCGTATGCGTATGCGCGTGTGTCTCTCTCTCACCTAAGCAAACACCCGAAAAAAGAAGGGAGAGAGCGCAAGAGAGAGAAGTTCCCCGCGAGTTTTGTTAATATCTCACGACGGGCGAAATTGGGAAGTCGCGGCGAGCGCGCGGGAGTGTGTTTGCGCACGCGTTTGTAAAAGGATGGGGAAGAGTGAGAGAGTTCTGTCGCGAGGATAAAGGGTTGGAGAAAAGCGGTGCGAATGAGGGGTTGCTGCTGCTGCTGCCGCTGCGCCGTCTTGCTTTTTTGCGAGCGCAGGGGGCCGTGTGTCATGTGAGTAGTCGTAGTCGTCGTCGTCGTCGCCGCTGCTTCTTGGAGTTTATTCTTTTGTCCGCGTTGTAAGAGACTCGCCGTGGGTACATGGAAGAGGGAATATTGTTGTAACGCTGCGCTTTGACGCGGAGATGGGGGGTAGACGATGTAATTGATATTGCGATTTGTGAAAGGAAGGAACACTGCCTCAGGGAAGAGATTTTTAGTTCGGCTTGGTTAATGCCCTTTTTAGAGGTGTGGTCGTTAAGGACGTTCTCTTGGTCGAAATAGCAGTTTTCGAATTTTTAACTTTTAAATAATGTTTAGTTAATTTAATAATCCAAAAGTAAGTACATATAACAAATATACACTAGAAGGAATATAAAAAAAAATTTTTAAAACGAATTCAGGCAATAGCTACCATGATATTGTTAAAATTAAAGACAAAAACTTCAATAAGTTACCTATTTTTTTTTTGTTTCTTATCCAATCTTAACGAAATAAAGCTTATTTTGTTCGTTAAGAAATTTCAGGGGGAGTATCGATGGGAAAATTTGTGATACGAGTTACCAGTACGGCGCAATATCAATTTGTTTATTAAAACTTGACTTACTTTTCTTAAACAAATTGATATTACGCCGTACTGGTAACTCGTATCACAAATTTTCCCATCGATACTCCCCCTGAAATTTCTTAACGAACAAAATAAGCTTTATTTCGTTAAGATTGGATAAGAAACAAAAAAAAAATAGGTAACTTATTGAAGTTTTTGTCTTTAATTTTAACAATATCATGGTAACTATTGCCTGAATTGGTTTAAAAAATTTTTTTTATGTTCCTTCTAGTGTATATTTGTTATATGTACTTACTTTTGGATTATTAAATTAATTAAACATTATTTAAAAGTTAAAAATTCGAAAACTGCTATTTCGACCAAGAAAACGTCCTTAAGGTGATGTGATATCCACACTATTATTCAATTCTGGGTTCCCGTTTTTCTCCTTCAATTTTAAATTTTTTGAAAAAAACTCTTTGACACGCTTTAAGGTGGCTCATGCGATTTCTTATAAAAAAGCAGATACATCTTAAACTTAACAAATGTTCTTTAGACATTAAACTTTCGATCTGTACTAAGAAAATTGTAGGTCAACGACCAAATTATCGAAAAAACTGAGTTTATAAATAGGTACGTTTAACACATAACCTTATGGGAATGAACAGTTTATTGCTTCGTAGTAACTTGTAAAAAAGCAGTTTTTAATGTACAATATATGAAATTAAAGATTTTTTTGTGAAGAATCTAATGATATCATCAGAATTATAGGTTAACGACCAAACAAAAAATATATTAACAATAAACGTTACAAATGTGCTACTGCGCATGCGCACTGGGACCAGTCATATAAATGTAGCGACAAATTAGCAAAGTTTTTACTTATTTGTAAAATCTTTTTTTTGTTTGAACATTTAGAAGTTATTTACAATAAATTTACGTAAAATACGTTAACTTAATTTGGCAATAATAAAGAAGCCCCTTGCGGGGCCCCGACTTGATACGGCACCAAACGCATGAGCCACCTTAAGTTTCATAAAGAACTACAACGTATCAAAGAGTTTTTTCCTTAAAATTAAACATTGAATGAGAAAAACGGAAACTCAATTTTGAGTAATAGCGTGGGTACCGTATCACCTTAAACTTGTATATCATGTTAATGTTTGATAATAATTATATGGGTTGTATCTGATAAGTAGATATTATTTATTGCACCGTAAGAACGTATATGGTGATTATTGAAAAGCTATAGTGACGTTTGACTCTTTCAGTCACAGGAGCCGATATTTCGGCACCGTGTTTTTTTTTGTTTTTTTGTTTTTTTATCATTTTTTGTTATATTACATGCAAAATCCTTTTTGCATATTTTCAGGTAGTAAAAGACTTAAACTTTAAATCGAATATGGTTTTTTGTCAATCCATAATTGTTTATAATTGCTATAATCAAATATATGCCAAAAAAACGTGTCTTCACAACTGAATTACGTGACTGAAACGGTTAAAAATCAAAATTGAAATGAGATAAGCTTAGAGTAGGGGTGCGAACGAATAGTTCGAAATTTTGTTATTTCTTCTTTTTTGCATTACAAAATCCATGTAGGTGAAAATAAAAATTTTTTAAGCATATAAGATTTCAATGTTTTGACATACATATATAAAGATAATCTAAGACTTTTTATTTCATTTTAAAGTTGTTAACCAGAACGTTTGACTCGTGTATTTTTTCGAGCTTTTTTTTCTCGAGTAAAAGTTCGAAAAAAAGTTCGATCTTGGTTGCAAGAACCTCGCGAGCTTATAAACGTTTTTTGAGCTTTTGAACCTTTTTGGTTTACTAAATTAATGTATTGGTTAGAAAATGTGGGTGATTTCGATGCACTATTTTATCATTTACACTATTATATTTAAGTTTATTAAAAAAATAGAAAGAAACTTTTGAACTACTCGTCCCAGCCCTAGCTTAGAGTTCAAGTATAAAAGGGGGCAAAGTTACAAAAATTAAAACATTTTTAAGTAAAAATCTAAATGTTTGTTGATTAATTAATTTGCATATAAATGATAAATTAGTTGTTTAAGTTGGCGAAACCCATTATGCATCGATTTCGTAAATGAATATTGAAATTCATATCCCTGAATTTCTTGCACACAATCGCATTGATTAGAGTATTAAATGCCAAACAAAATGATATTAGCAACAGCGATTGAATGTTCAATGTAACCGAAATGATGTTATATGATTTAAATAAGTGAATATATCAGGTTGAATAGTTCGAATTCTATACGAAGGTATTTACTATAGGTGGATTACAGCGTTTCAAGTTGTAATAGATTAATCTGCGAATAAACTAATTACTAGGGATGATTACCATACAATACCTGGTACCTGAAAAGAAGCCTATCAAGTTTGAACGACATTAAAAAGCGTAATTATGATCTTCAATTCACATAATAAATATTTGACGTTGATACGTGAGTTCATTGTTGTGACGTTATTACGCAAAATTTTGAAAAAGATCTTATATCACATTGTATATTTATATCCACGTACATTTGATATCTAGCATGATTGATTAATATTTAGAATTTCAGTTATAATGCCACAATATTCATATTTTTAATTAACATCAATAAAGTATCATTCAATAATCACAACTTTCTTTCAATTCTCCCATATACAATAACATAATCCCGAGTTCATTTTGCAAAAAGCTTTGACATAATTCACGTACCAAAATTCCACTTCTATATAAACTTTCCCGCCGCACAGTGCCCTCCGATACCAAACAACTTAACTACCCGTGCATTTTTGAAATTCTTACTTCCTTCCATTTACCCCCACCCCTACGATTTCCATATTCCATTGCAAGCTTTTTCCCTGGCACACCCGCTTGATCAACTCCAGTTCGAGCACGCACTCCTCTCTTCGAGAAAAGACTTTTTCGCCGCGCGCGTAACTCGAAAATCCGGAAGACGAACTCTCCCTCCCCGTCCCGATATTTCGAAGGGGGGTATAAACTCGGGGCGCGTGCCCACTTGTAAAGGCTACTACTCTCTCCGCACGTGTACAACCCGTTCGAGCTCGTTTATTTGCCGAGCGCGCGAAGGGAGAGAAGTGCGGAAACTTCCTTCTCTGGCCGCTCGCGCGTGCGCGTATAGTCGCGTAGCTACGCGGAATGCGAAATTTCGGAACGACGGATGCTATCGCGAAACTCTGCACCGCTCGCGTACAAGAGAGAGAGAGGGAGAAGTAAGTAAGAAGCCCCCTTCCCTTTTCACGCGAGCGCGGCGCCTTCTTTTAGTTCCACGTGCGGTTTTTGTTCCGCCCGGTCCTTTGTGCACCGGGCTATCGGCTGTTACAGGAGCGGGTATCGAATTATTTCGGAAATCGGGTTAACAGGCTGTGTATTTTCGTCGGATTGAATTGGGTCAGTGCATGATAAGGCGGTGGGTAAACTTTGCCGTTTTAACGGTTACACTGGATTGTTAATGAGGCGTGCGTCGCGCGCGGGAGTTTTGCAAGTGATATTACATTGCTTTATTATGATGGATTAATGAATTTTCGAATGGGGTCGATGTTCGGACTGGCCAATGGTAGCGCAGGCCGCATTGTGCGCTAGGATGTTGGTTAATGATTAAGGAGGGAATTTATGCTGAAATATAGCAGTGAGAAATTGCACGTTGATTATGCGTATTAGTATCAAATTTAATATATTCGGCTTGGTACGAATGTTTCAGGAGTATTACCCGAATTCTCTATTCTTTATTTTATAATTTTATTTGAATTTTTCTCCTTTGAGCCGTGAGTTTAATACCTTTAATAAATACTAACAATACGAAGGGTTTAAATGAATAACTAAAACTCTGTTTGAATTTAAAATTTTGTAAATTTTAAAAATTTTCTCACGCTTTCACTGCCCGTGAAATATTAAATCTATAAATTCAACAGCAAGGCTCTTTCGAATTTACGAATTTTCATTTTTCAAGTTTAATAGGGTTTCGCGGGAAAAAAAGTTTTTCGTTTCGTTCTATTCCGCGCGAAATATTTTAAAGTTTAACGAAGATTTCGTTTATTTCTCGAATGTCATGCATTTTTTAAATTCTCAAAAATTCAGAGAGTAGAGAAGACGCAACTATTAGATTTCTTATTCTTAACGGATAATTCGATTGTTAGTCAACCAAGAATTGGGTTCAAAATTATAGCTACTTAAATATCTTTTAAGGCGGTCTTACACCTAGTGGCTTCTGAGGCCAAAATCAGTTATAAAGAAGAGAAAAATGTTGTTTAAACAATATAAAGTATATATCCTATAAATATACTCTATTTTTGACAAAATGACCCAAGACTTAATCTGTAGACCAATTTTACTCAGAGATACAGCATTTTCAATTTTTTTCATTTGGCGTCATTTTTTAAGAAAGCTAGTTCATGGATTTGCATGGGGGAGGGCCTGAATTACTTGAAATTTATCAAACTATAGCAAGAAGAGTTAGAAATATTGAAAAAAATTTTTCAATCATCTTAAAATGCTAAAAATCATAAAAATCACAAAAATTCTTAAAATTAAGTAATTAAAAGTGGTTTTTAACATTTTAAGATTATTTAAAATTTTTTTTTAATATTTCCAACTCTTCTTGCCATAGTTCAATGCATTTCAAGTAATTCAGGCCTTCTCCCACGTAAATCCATGAACTAGCTTTTTTAAAAAATAACGCCAAACTTTAGAAAATGACATTTTGAAAAATAAGTTTGCAAAGAAAAATACCATAAAACTCCAAAAATAATCAGCCATTTGATCCCCATTCTTTTCCTTCTTGAAACTCACTTTCCTGTATATCTGTTATCTGTTCTCCCATATAAAATGGTTACAACAGAAGCTCTGGCACCTTGCATGGATACTGCTAAGTCAGCAGCATTCGTTCCATTAAAAACTACTGCTCAATCTGCCCTTCTTTTATACTTTTGATTCATCCACTGTTGAATCACTTTTTAACACATTGTACTGAGTTAGATTATTATTTATAATACTAAGATAAATATAGAATATGCGTCAGGTCTTATGAAATATGAAATCCCAACCATCCAAATCGAAACTTAAGAAGCCATGACTGTCATAGACAAAAGTACGTAAGTACATAAAAGCCGATAAGCCCATTTTTTCAATGATCACTTGATTACACATATTAAATATTAAAAATATCTTGAATTTAAGCCTGTATTCTTGTGAGCAGGCTTGTCACTTTTATGTGTATAGATACGTCTTGACACTTATTGCAATTCACAAATCTTCTGAATTGCATTATATATCCTATAGTGAGTTAGACTTAATATGTCACTTTCATCTTTCTTAGAAAAAAGATGTATTTATTTTTATGCGATAAAAATTTTTACTGTCTCTTCTTTAAAATACTTAATTCAATCTTGCCAATGCACATGTTTTTCAGTATTAACTTTCATACAGCGTTGAACTGAAACTGTACGCTGAAACTGAAACTGTCACTGTACGTTTGTATTATAATTACACTTACACTTTTCAGACAGATATCTTCACATACACAATACATTACATTTTTAGTCCTAAATTCACCAGAAAGCAAAAACTCTGCAAAACAAACTGTTGAAATCACATGGTTATGTATCTTGACTTATTTGAGATTTTGAGTGGTCAGCTGTGGAACTCTGTTGACACTATGGTATTATAGTTTTATTCTATGGTATAGAAAAGTGAGTATTAATAATATAGTAACTTACTGTCAAATTTCGGTAACGGAATGGTCACTTTACTAGAACAGAAGTGCAAAATTGTCACAACTCAAAAGACGATTCCACTGTATTTTAAATTCCAGAATATGATTGATATTATTTTTATAATAAACCCTGTATGTAAATTTAATTATTCTTTTTACAATTCTTATACTAATAAGTCTTAAATAAAGTTTTTTGATATTTTAAAACACATACAAGTAAACGTGTTCCTATATTATATATATCTCAGAAACCTATAGAAAAGACCAAAAAAAGGAAAATTAATGTTTTAGTTATTTTAAAGATAGTAAGATCTTTTAACGATATCATTTTGAATTTTTAAAATTTGTTATTCAAACCAGATTTTTTAGATTTAGAATAACATATATAATTAACAAATTCAATAAAAAAAAATTTGATTTTTCCAAAATTTTTAGCTGTAAGACCGCCTTAAAAGAGTATTTTAATTAGTGATTATCCCTGATATAGAAACTTGAACATTTACAAAGCACTTTACAGATTACAAGATTGACACGTAGAATCGCTCGCTGAAATGGCTTTTTACGAGTGAAATTGTATATAATTAATTATACACGAAAGTGCCTCATCAGTTCTACTTAAAAAGATTACTTGTCCGCTACTTGACAACTTTATTTCATTACGCCCCAATTATCACTATCCTCCATATCTTCCAAAATTATAAATAAATTTTTAACGAGATATCTATTTCCACTAAAACGTTAATCCAGCGCCCGATGTCGCGTTAAATAATTCAAACCGAAACACTCACACCTCGCCGCACCAATTCAATAACTTCCTAATACCTTAACCGTTACCCGCGCTATCCCCTCGCATCCGCTGCACAGACCCGTCCGTCACCCTTCAACTATACACCCCCTATATAGGGAGAAAAAGAGCGCGGCCCCGTCATAATCGAAAAAAAAAAGAGGAGAACTTCCTGCTAAAACGAAATCGCGAAAAGGGCAGCACGCGCGGAAGTCGATAAATCGAATTACGCCGCGCGATCGTTTTCTCCCCTTCTCGCGAGTAAGATTCTGCCAAGTCGTCGTCGTCGCGCGCGCGCGAAATTGGCCGGTCCCCAAAAGGGCAGCCTTTTTTTCTTCTCTCTTGTTCTTTCTGCGAGGGCGAGGAACAAAGGAGATTATTTCGTCTCGAGCGATAAAGGCCCCAGCGTGCGTGAGGCGCGGCGGGAGGGAACGTGAAAAGTTTCAAATCCTTCTGGAAGTAGTTGACGGCGGCGAGGGTGGGGGAATTGATTTATTTGTTTTGGTAATGATTTTTAGGGTAGAGTTTAACGGTGGATAGCAAAGTTTTTGACTCTTGATCAGTTTCTTTGCGGTTTGTGACTGCTTTGGTGGAAGATCGGCGTTAACTGGTCGTGCCACTGATACAATTATAAATTTAGTAAGATATTTTTCATTAGTCGTTCATCAAATAATTAAGAGAAATTCTCTGTATTCTATTCAGCTTGAATTCATTTAATACACATATTAAGTATCAAAAGATATTTCATTCTCAGAAGTATGTGTATTGAATTTGCATTTATAACTTAGGAATTTTTTTAGCTAAATTCAATTTTTCAAATAAACGTTACTTTTAATTCCACTTTCAATTTTCTACATATTAATTAAAAAATTGATATTTCCAACATCCTGATTCACTCTCTGGTATTGGAAACCAGGCTAGCCATTACCATCAAACATAAAATTCTTTCCCACCAAATCAAAGTCGGTGCACTATTCTTCCAAAAGACACAACATTCACATGCGCGCCATATCCTTGCTATCAGCCACCCAAAACGTTCCAAATATTATTGTTCCAATTAAAAACATCCGAAATAAAACGAAGTGCAACGTAAACAGACTCGAAGATAATGGAACTAGAATCCTGTAGAGAGAGAAAAAAACGATCCACACACACACACACACACGTCCGTGGGTTTGACCCGCTTTTTTACGATCGCGTTTGAATTTCGGCCTCTCGCGAACAGGTTTAGCCCGCGGACGCGATCGTCGTCCACGACGCACAATAGACGTGCTGTGCTGAAATTACTTTCAGGTCTGACTTTTCGATCTCTTTCTGTCGGTCCCTCCCTTTTTCCAGAATATAATGGAAAGTGAGCGCTTAAACGCATGTGCGCGCGCGTTGTACACAGGGATTTTGTGGCGGAAAATTGGGCAGGTCTTGTCCTTGGGACTTTTGTCTGGTAGAGCAGCTTTTAGCTTATTTATTGATGTAATGGAAGTGGAAGGCCGAATGTTATAGAATGTTCTAGGAAGGAATTGCTGTTCAAAAAGTCTGGCAGGGGAGGCAATCCCAGAGGTGTTCCTAGAATCTTATATTTGATATACCTAAATCTAGGGACATTTCAGATTTCATTTATTCAACCGCCAAGTTTAATATTATTTCTCAAATTCCTTACTTATATAGCACAAAATTTATAAAAAAAGTTACGTAATAAAATCTGGGGCGTCGACGGCTTAAGTATACGAAGAATGAAATAAAGTATCGGAAAAAGTTTGGGGTTGTTTTTTTTTCCAAACCCTTTTTCAATGACAGTTGTATTTTATAAAGTGTCGACTAAAATAATAAATAAGTTTAGTTTACATAAATACAAAAATAATAAATGGATTCAGTTAAAAGCTTTGCTATACAGCTTTTCAACAGACACACACATACACATACACACAGGTCGACAAACATATAACGAACGAAAAAGAAAACAACGTTAAATCAAAACACGCCTTCGCACTGAAAAATGCGCAAAATCCGCGTTCACCAACACCACAGAGCCCCGCTAAATCTTCATCAAGCGAATCCAATGTATAATATTATACATATCTCCGAAACGAATATTTCTCTAAAGATGCGATTCACCCTAGCGGTATCAACTCGCGCAAAAATGCCAGGCAAAACCGCATCACAGGCCGAAACACAGATATATCCTTCTCTCTGCTATTACCCGGGAATCGTTAATTAAATTTCCCGTTATTCCGCGCGGGAAAAGAATTTTTCCCTCCCGCACTCTCACCGGATTTTTCGCCGCGGCGCGATGTGCACGATGGGTTTCAGTTTTTTTTTTCTCCCTATACCCGTATACACGTACGCGTACCCCGCGGCAATGGCTCAATTACGCCGAGCTTTTACGTTTTGTATATTTTTTATGGACGCACAGTGCCCGGCGCTGACCCGCGATTTCTTTTTTCGCGCCGGCCGCTTCGAAGACTATTATTTTACGCGCGATGTAGCCCCGGCGTTTAGGCCGCGGTGAAAATATTTTTTTTCGGTCGTTCTGCTCCGATTCGTCTGTTCCTCTCGTTCTCTCTCTCTCACTCTCTTCTGCTAGGAGTTGGTCGAAATTACGAATAATAAAAGGCATTCTTTTGGTCGAATTGCCGGGGTTTCACGCGCAGGGCGATGTTATTTCGACAACATTTAAATTGAAATTGCGAGACTTGCCTAATAGTCTGCTCAAAATAAAAAAAACGCTGCTAACTGCTTTAGCAAAATGCTTTCTCAATGTACTTTCTAATCTAAATTCATCCTATATTATTATTCAAAACGAAACGTTTCATTACTTTCTTTCTTCATAGAAATTAATTAATATGTAAAATTTGTATACATTGTGTTTATATTTTTTTATATTGTCTATATATTGATAATGCAGATATTAATTTTATAATTTTTCTTTGTTGAGATAAATCTATTTATAATCGTATAATATCATCAATTCAAGACCTTTCACAAAATGGACCCACTTTTAAGGACGCTCTTGCATGAAAATTTACGAACTGGGATATATAACATTTTCAATAGTTCAAGATGTGCCGAATCTTGTGGTACTTTTATTTTCCCCTATAACCGTGGAAAATTTTGAGAAATTAACGTTTGAAGTTGTCATCTTTTACATGTACTCTTATGGGACGGCGGGAAAAAATAGGTTAAATCGAGTATTTCTGAAAAGGGATCAAATTTTTGACCAGTAAAAAAGATATGGCGTAAAAATTGCGGCTTCCCCTTTCAAACCACACCTTGTAAATTGTACGTAGCCGTGGGAAATTTCCTTTAATTCATGATAAACACAAATAGCAGACGACGTGCATGAGAGCGAGAGAGACAGAACGACGTGTTTGGTATAGTTTGTGCTGTCGCTGAGCGCACAAACTGTATTGTCGTGCAAGAGCGTCCTTAACAGATCTCCAAACCCAGCAACGATAAAAATTATTTTCGATTTTTTCATATTTTTCTTTATTTTTTTTAAGCGACTTAATTTTATCCGATTGGGCCGACAAAAATATGGATAAATAGGCAATTTCAAGACCTTTCAGAAAATGGGCCTACTTCCGACCGATATTCAAACCCAACGACGATAAAAATTATTTCTGATTTTTTCATATTTTTCTTTATTTTCTTTTAAGGAGGTCCGGTCGTGTCATGCTGCGGAGCGAGGGTAGGGATGTCCCCTCTCTCCTCGCGCGCGCTTCCAGCACCGCGTACCTCCTCACGCAGCTAACGAACTTGGTGTTTTGTTTAAGTTTTCACCTACTTCTTTCCCAAATACCTTGTAAGCGACCAAGATCCTTCTGCGTTTTTATTCTTTAATTATTTTTCTACTTTATTTCTGCTTTTTTATAAGAGATTTTTATCTTCAAAGGTCACATAACCTCACTCCTATAAGACTCTATGTTAAGAACTCGATTTTCAATCATGAACTATAAAAAATACTGAAAAAATTGATGTATTTATATAAAAATTTTAAATTGTTGACTGCATTTTGATGTAACGACTGAACCTTCTTAAGTAACTTAATGTTATCTGATTGTGCCGAAAAAATATGGATAGATAGGAAATTTCAAGACCTTTCAGAAAATGGACCTACTTCTGAGAGATCTCCAAACCCAGCGACGATAAAAATTATTTTCGATTTTTTCATATTTTTTTTTCTTTTTTATGACTTAATATTATCTTCTTTCTTCTCCTTATCTCTTCTTGTCTTCTTTTTTAAATGATTTAATATTATCCGCTCAACTATATACCTAATTGAACTTGCACAACTCCAAAATGAATTTTATATACCTGTCAAAGATGAACTTGATATTTCTTGCCAGTTTTAAGTTATGCACCGGACAAATTTATTACCCACACACACACACACACACACACACACACTGTGTAAAATCCGTCGTTTTTGAGTAAAATACGCGCTCAGCTAAGTTAGCACCTTTTAACGCGCTTCGCCAAGATGGAACCTTCATACGTTCATACGCGCACAGCTGAGCACACACACACACACACACACACACACACACACACACACACACACACACACACACACACACACACACACACACACACACACACACACACACACACACACACACACACACATGCACACACAAACATTTTTTAAGACTTTTGGTACTAAAATCCGTCGGTTTTGAGCAAAATACGCTCTCAGCTGAGAGACCTTTTCACGCGCTACGTTGAGATAGAACCTTCTTCTTCTCACCCGACGAAATAAACTCAAATTATAAAAAATTATGTAAAAAATTATAAAAAAATGTTTTATGTATTATTCATAAAAATAAATAGCTAAAGAAATTTTTTAATTCATTAAAAAAGCATTATCTGTTCAAAGTTGGTGCAATCTTCAAATCAGTAAAAAAACTTTAAAATAATCTTAATAGACATTAATAGAGAGGGAATTAAGCATATTTCAAGAATATGTGTTTATATTATATGTATCTTTAAAATGAAATGCCGAAAAAGTTATTTACAATTCATATAATTAGTTAATTTTTCGAAAAAGTAGCTACTTTTTCAAATCCTGAATTTTAAGTCAAAAATGACTAGTGAGTAGTATTTTAAAATACATAATTTAGAAGAAAATCAAATGTACTTTAAGAATATTGGTCTCCATTTTGCATATCTTTAGAACAAATTAAAGAAAATAATTATTTTTGATAAGAAAATTTTTGAAAAATTGTTATTTTATCCAAATAAGGCCTTAAAATCATCCATTTTCCTCGAAAATTTAATCAGTTCTAAGTTAGGACATACCTAAGATGCATGCAAAATTTCAGTTCATTATGTTCATTCGTTCAAGAGTTATGCTGCAAAGAAAATTTGGATACATAAATACATACATACATTTTTTTAAAACCTATTATTCTGACAGGAACCTCAAAAACATTGAAATTCATCACAAACTTTGATTCGAAAATGTTCACTGTTACAAAGCTTTCTGTTTGAGAAAGCAATACACGGTTACGCGGCAAACACAAATATTTTGAAAATCCATAATTTGTTTCGTCCATTGGATCAGGTTTAGTCATTCGATGACCCGAGTCAGCAATTAATCAACGTAGTTCACAGTGACGGAAGGTTTATGGATGAATGCCGTATCCAATGTATAACTCTGTAGAAGAACTTCAATAGTATTAGACTTCGCATTCTCAACGGGCTTTGCCATTCGTCACGTTGCGGCTTGTATTGATTTCAGATTAGTCGATCAAAGGAACTTTTGACCCCGCTCTATACCTATATACACTTTATCGACAGTTTTTGTTCGAAAGATAAATTTGTCGACTCACTTTAGATATTTATCGTAAAGTCGTGGGTTTCAATATTAGTTTCGTTGGTGCTATTCGGAATTCAATTGTGGTGCATTATACAATAATAGTCAGCGCTTGACGAATTAATTCAATTGTTAAAGACAATTTGACAATCGCAAATTAATGTTGGGTCAAAGCGATTGGTAGTAATTCAGTTTTTAGGGCAATTTAATTATCGTTATTTTATTCGAACAGCTATCGCATTTGATGAAGGTGGCGAAAATCTATATTACAACATACCACAAGTTATTGCCACATTATGGCTGTCAATGCGCATGTATTTTATATAAGAAATGTAACATTTTGAATCTCATATATAAGTAAAGAACAAAGTTAATTCTTTTAAATTTAAAATGTATCGAACTTTACGAACCAGATAAGATTTTAGGAAAAAAATGGTTAATTTTGAAATTTTAAGAAAAAAAAAAGGTAAATGTTTTAAAAAAATTATGCGTTTCTTAAAATTAATTTTCTGAAAACATTTACCTTTTTTTCTTAACATTTTTAAATTAACCATTTTTTTCCCCTAAAATCTTATTTGGTTCGTAAAGTTCGATGCATTATAAATTAAAAACATACTACGAAACGATATTTTCTATTTTCAAAGTTCATTCTTGTATAAATTGGTCATGTTTTCTCAATGTAAAAGCAACGACTGCGTCATGTAAATTCTACTGCAACGATCTATACAGTACGAGTAGCGCCATCTCTCAACTTCAATAAAACTAGTCGAGTAACCTTCACTAACCTACAAACCAAACCGCTCAAAATACCACCGATCGCGATTTCCAATTGATATCACAACTATATTCGCCCTCAACTACGTACAAATCCCCATCACCATCACCGCAATGATACACTCCACATCCCACCACACACCAAACACGACACCCCCCTCAAACACATTTTTTATCATTAAAAACCTACGAACAACGCAACCACTGTCCCCCCCTCCCCCAATTTTCATTCTCGCTGCATGCAAAACTCGTGTGTGCGTATACGCGCTGGCGCTCGCGAGAGCGAAATAGTGCACTTTATCAAATCCTTTGCAGCGCTCGCTCGCGCGCGCACATGTATCATGAGGCTGCTGGCAGCGCCCGGGTATTTGTTCGCCTGGTGCCGCGCCGCCGCATCCGTGAATTTGACACAACGCGAACGCGCGCCCCCCCGTTAGTATATACGAGTAGTCCGCAGGTATGAACGCGCGCGCGCGATCGAAGCCGCGCAGAGCAGAGCAGTCCTGCTGCTGCGGTTTCCGATAATATTTCAGCGGGTTCTGCGCGTGTTGTAGGTACATGTGTACGTGCGAGAGAGAGAGAGAGAGACTGAGAGAGTAGAAATCTGAATTTGCCGATGGCCTTTTTAATGTGATTTGTTGGATTTGGGTGGTTGGGAGAAATGGGGCGTCTTTTCGTGCCGATTTGATGATAAATTAGGCAGGGATTTGTTTTTATTTGGAAGCAATTTTCATGTGGTAAAAACGATGGTTTTAAGTACAGGTGGCTCATGTGATTTCTTATAAAAAATCAGATACATCTTAAACTTAACAAATATGTTCTTTAGACATTAAACTTTCGATCTGTACTAAGAAAATTGTAGGTCAACGACCAAATTATCGAAAAAACTAAGTTTATAAATAGGTACGTTTAACACATAACCTTATGGGAATGAACAGTTTATTGCTTCGTAGTAACTTGTAAAAAAGCAGTTTTTAATGTACAATATATGAAATTAAAGATTTTTTTGTGAAGAATCTAATGATATCATCAGAATTATAGGTTAACGACCAAACAAAAAAGATATTAACAATAAACGTTACAAATGTGCTACTGCGCATGCGCACTGCGACCAGTCATATAAATGTAGCGACAAATTAGCAAAGATTTTACTTATTTATAAAATCTTTTTTTTGTTTGAACATTTAGAAGTTATTTACAATAAATTTACGTAAAATATGTTAACTTAATTTGGCAATAATAAAGAAGCCCCTTGCAGGGCCCCGACTTGATACGGCACCAAACGCATGAGCCACCTTAATGGCGGAGTATTGTAAAAGAGACTGTCAAATTGATGACATTTTGAAGTTATTTTAAAGTCAATCTCAAAATATACATGACAAGATGCGCTCGCAAAGGGCTTGAGTTTTCATGCTGGAAGTTTAAATCGAGATTGGAAGATTGTTAAATTCATCATGAGGTTTTGTCAAACCCATGTATAAATATATAATAGCTAGCCCTGGTAGAAATGTTAACCAAAAGGCAGCTATTTTTCAGTCAACTTTATGGCTAAAAACGAACATTGCTTGTATTTCATAATTATGTACCAATCCGAAATAAATTATGGCATTTACACTTCATAAAATATACATTTTAAGTAATAGTAGAATTTTTGGATGAATTATATTATTTTCGCATTATGATTTTTGCTATAAATGCTTTCATTTAATTAACGTGTTAGCTATAAAATATAGTTAGTTTTCTACCAGGGACATATGGGAATAATTATTGGATTTTAGACACTTTCGAAATAGTGTTGGATACTTTTTGTTATATTTTGATAATTGACTATTTTTGTTGAATTCATAATTGCATAACTACCTCTTGTATATTACGCTTTCTTTATTTGTATGGCAGTATAAAAGTATAAGCTGCGTTCAGTTTTGATATGTATGTTTTGATTGGGGACCCTGCAAAAACTATCTTATTAAAATAGATTTGATCCGATTAAACAATCCAACATGAATTAATCGGAAATCTTAATACGAAAATACCAGATTTAAAACTATTAAAATTGATTCAATTAATTCTGATAAAAACTGCTTTAAATGAATCAATTTTAATAGTTTTAAATCTGGTATTTTCGTATTAAGATTTCCGATTAAGTCATTTTGGATTTTTTAATCGGATCGAATCTATTTTAGTAAGATAGTTTTTGCAGGGGAACTACTATACGATCACTATATCTTGTCTTCTATATGCCCTGCCAAATGTTTGTCACGCCATTTGAAATAATGTAAAATATACTTTGACTCTCAAAATAAAAAGCAAAGCACAATCGACAAAGTGATCAATAACTTAAAATTCAGATTTTATTTTGTTACCAATAAGTGAATCGGACAAGCTGACTTCTTTTCGCTACTCAGTCATCGACTATTTGTTTGCCAATATATCGCTAAACAAAAATGCAGTTTAGTTGCTGCGAATGGAAATTCGAACGCACTGCACGAGCTCGAACGACTGGGAACATCAATAGCCAGCGATTTGCATGGGGTAAACAAAACATTAATAGATCTATACACACAATCGTAAAATAACCGGGCTAACAACAATGCATTATATATTAATCACAACGGAACAATGACGCACGAATAATGACGCATGGAAAATCATAGATATTAACAACGTCCTGTGACAGTGTATACTCTCTGCCGGGGTTAAGAGGCTATGTTCCGCGTTGGCTCGATGGTAGGCTATTATTCTGGTCACTAGTTGTTGAGATGGATATGCAGTTGGCTATTGAACTGGTAGTTTCAGGGATTTTTAGATTGAACTTAATGCGACCCATTCTTATCGCGTGGATAAGTTCCGAATTTACCATAACCTCGCAATTATTAGGATATAAATAGCGCATTTCATTATGGCTTTTACAAATGACGTTTATCTGTTCATCCGTGATAGTTGGATCCCGAATAATATTATTCGTTTCACATTATCACCAATGAGGCTCTCAAATAATTAATCCTCTGCGACATCTATTTTAGGACGTCAATCTCGTAACCGTATTCCCGCTATTTTGAGCATTACAAAATTACCTTTCCATCGACGACACAACGCAATTCATTCATTCACCCCCAATCTAGAATCTTCATCATCTCTCTCTAGCTCTTTCCACTTACGGGAAGGGTTACCTCCCTCAAGCGCACTTCCGCCACTCTCTCTCTCTCTCTCTCTCTCTCTCTCTCTCTCTCTCTCTCTCTATCCCAGTCTCCGTTCTCCAGCCGCAACATTTCGAATGCTGGCGACTCGTCGAATCGGGACGGGAATAGAAATCAAACGGCTTTCGGAGAGAGAATCGAAGTGCGGTTAAGACTTTTCCAGGGGAGAGAGAGAAAGAGAAGGGCGCATGCGATTCGAGCGCGAAAAGAGGAGAGAGAATACGTGTGAAAATAAATAATTAAAGACGCGGTGGGGGAGGTGGTATAGAGATAGTAGAAAGGGAGAAGAAGAGAGAAAGAGAGAGAGAGAGAGAGATGCTCTCGTCGCTGTAAAGTAGAGGGTAAACATTGCCCCGTAAAGCTTTAAAGGGGAGATTAAAAAGAATTACGTTAGAAGTGCTCGCGCTGTTTGAAAGTTTTATCTATTAGTTAGGGCTTGCAAATTCGTTCCTTTTTTTCGCTCTTCTCTACCACCCCGCGAAAGTGTCGTTAACGGATATCGCGGTGTTAATAATTCAGGTCTTTTTATTATACTTGCCGGGGGAGGAATTACGTTTCGCAAAGTTTACGCTCATTTTCTCCAACTTTAGAACATTAATCTTGTAGCGGATTGGGTTATATCGTAGTGTCATAAATTCTATTATTTAAATTATAGGTGTGAGAATATTGAATACTCGCTGCGATGCTTGGGAAAAAGTAATAGGTAATCTGGTTGGTCGCAAAATATAGCTTTTCTATTAAAAGAAAATGCGCAAAAGACTTTCAAACTAAAAAGACAATAAAATTTATTTCCGAGTACGATTATTAATAAACCGGCAATTCTATCATTTATATCAGCCTCGCGCTTTCTAAGATTTATTAACAATTCAAATAGTATTTATATTTGTTCTTTTATCACGATTTGCTTATTCATTTGTAAAGAAAAAAAATTTATTTTGTATGTATAACATATCCTTGTAATACCAATATTATAATATAATAAGCTCATCTAACAAGCTAAACTAAACTAAACTTAACTGACAAGGAATTGTGTATTAAACGTAGTATTATTACTCTACCGATCATCACAATAATGACATTATAGCTCGCATTTATTATTTCAACTGCAAGCTATCTCGGGAAAATGTATTTCTATATGATTTCAATTATAAACCATTCAGATATACTAATAATCCTACATCACGTAGTCTTCTATGGATTTAAAATTTATGACGATATTCCTGACCGGTTGATTCCCAATCCACACACATATTCATATATGAATTATAAGTCTTCGCAATAGACTTCATTAATTAGTCGATTCATTAAATCACTTATTAAAAAGGCACTCCAACACCTCGCCATCCACAACCAACACGTCCCATTTGATTTTTCCCAACCACAATAAAAAAAAAAGTGCAAATCATACCACTCGCAGCGAAACTACTAATTCTCCAGTACCCATATTATACTACTACTACCAGTCGCCACCTCCGCGAGGCGGCTAATCTACCCTACTGCCATCGCAACTGAATGACTCGCGCCATAATTAATGATCCAAGAACTATAATACCCCGACTTCGCACGCTTCCCCTCCCCCCTCCCTCTCACCCGTCAGCCATCATCGGCTCCGATCACGCGCGCACCTGTGTACCACGCGAAATCGCAGCCATCGCGCGCCGGCAAGACAACCGTCTCTAATGGCGTGCGCTGGGGCACACATATATGTATACCCTATCGGCTGCTACCGGCGAGTATTGCGCACGTACGTATACGTATATACGCCGGTGGATTTGAGATACGCAGCACGTACGCGACTGCGCCGAGAACTCGCATGTCCCCCGCGTAAACGCGCACCTGCGACCCCCGTCGCTCGCTCGCTGGCTCTGCGAGCTAGTCATGTGTACGTGTGGAGGGGATTCAGAGATGTGGATGTTGGTGAGGGGGAGGTTTTTTTGTGTTTCGTTGTTGGACTTTGGATTGCGATGCTTCGCACTTATCTATCTGTCTGGGGGGAGGGAAGGGTGTGGGTTTGTGTATATGCGTGCATCGATTTTTCACGTTCGAGATTGTTTGAGAGAAATGCGCGGCTATTGCTTCCCCCTAGAGGAAGCTTTGTGATAGTAATTTTTTGAGTTGTTTTAAAAACATGTTACAATTGTTTTTCGAGGTATCAGGAATCGAAATACATGATTTTTCAAAAATGTCTATGGATGTGTGTGTGTGCGTGCGTGCGTGCGTGCGTGCTCCTGGATCTCAGCTTCTACTCGATCGATTTTAGCCGGACAGGTCTCATTTTTTTTTTGCTTTTTTTTATGTGATGGCAGATCAAAAATTCGTTTTTGCTTCTTCATAGAGGAAGCTTTGTAACGGTGAAAGAAATTTTCGAAAAAAAAAAATGTTCAAAAAGCTGTTTTAAGGCGATATATGTGTATATTAGTTGATTTTGATCATTTTTGTTTTCGTGGGTGTATGTGTGTGTGTGTGTGTGTGTGTGTGTGTGTGTGTGTGTGTGTGTGTGTGTGTGTGTGTGTGTGTGTATGTGAACTCTTCATATCTCCGAAACGAATCGACCGATTTTCGTCGGGTAAAGCTTATTCTCTTTGTCTCGCGGGAAAAGAAAGGTACCCTGATGGATTTAAGTTTTTATTGATTTTCTTTTGTTTTATAACCAAAAAACGATTTTGAATTTTTAGTTTTTTTGATTTTTTTATATCTTACAGTCATTATTACATAATATAATAAACTTTTCTTGAAAGGTATTTAAATTACCTATATTTTCCTTTTTTAAAATTTCAAATATCTTCACTCTGTCAATTGTTATTAAGGAAAACTTTTTTATATTTCATAAATTAATGTCTCAAAAAATAATTTATTTATCGACTTGAAATAAATAACCAGTTATTACACTAATTGAAGACTATATGTGGTTAAAATTTCAAGAGATTATCTTCATTTGTTTTTTAGAAAAAAATTATTTTAGAAAAAATTTGCGTTTTCGTTGTCGCACGATAACTAGAGCAAAAATTATCCAATCGTCCTGAAATTTGGCACAGATGTAGCTTTTATATATCTTCAGATCGAGTTCGTTGCCCAAAGAATCGGTCCATTACGAAAAAAGATATTTGAGGTAAAAAATTTTTTTTAAAAATTTTCGAATCGCGTTTTCTCAAAAAATACTTGATTTATCGACTTAAAATTTTAACCACTTATTAAATTTATAGAAGACTATATTTGGTTAAAATTTCAGGAGATTATCTTCATTTGTTTTTTAGAAAAAAATTATTTTAGAAAAAATTTGCGTTTTCGTTGTCGCACGATAACAAGAGAAAAAATTACCCATCCTGAAATTTGGCACATATGTAGCTTTTATATATCTTCAGATCAAGTTCGTTGTCCAAAAAAATCGGTTCATTACGAAAAAAGATATAACGCACAGTTTAAGCTGAATCCGGACCCATGACCTTCTCCTAGTTAGTCTAACCGTACAAGATAAAGTATTAAATTTTAAATATTAGAAGTAAAAATTAATTAAAGGGATCAATAAATTAAGTTTGAGGAAGCTACGTGCCAATGAATTGGCAGCGTTTTTTGTTTCGCCGATGCGTTTTTGTTTTATTTCGAATTTTTGATTTTCTCAAAATTGATTTTAGTTTTTTTTTAATGATAAGATCGAGATATTCGAATCGAATGGATAGCATTCAAAACAGCATAAAAAACCCTATATTTAAAAAAATTTACATTAGATGTTGCGGTTCTTTTATTATTAACAAAAACGTGTTTTTTTTTTTTAAAGCTTATAAACGGTCATTTTTCTTGAAAAAAAATGATCATGCAGAATATAAATAGCTATAATCTGTAAAAATTTGAATCTATTCTGTCGACTAGTTTTTGAGAAAAAAAATTAAAATCTGAAAAAATGAGTTTTGTATGTCCAACGATTACAAGAGTAAAATTGACTGAATCGCTTCGAAATTCTTTGTAGAGGTAGATTTTGGATAGCTCTCGGCCGAGTTCTTTGGGCAAATTAGTCCAGTAAATTCAGAAATATTTAAGATTAAAATTTTTTAGCCTTTTTTTCAAATCGTAATTTCTTGAGAATGGCTTCATGCATTAGCTCCAAATTAATACACAATTTTGTATGCGATACAGATAATATATGTGCGAATTTTCATCAAGATCGTACGTCATTTTCTTTATCGCATGATAACTAGAGAAAACAAAAATTGGTTTAATCATGTTGAAATTTGATGGAGACGTAGAGTTTATATATTATCGTATAAGTCATTTAGGTAAAAGAATTGTCTCATGATTTTTGAGATATTTAAGGTTATAATTTTTTACGGTTTTTTTCAAAATCGTAATTTCTCAATGACAACTTCATATATCAGTTTGAAATTTATAGACTATTTTGTATGCAATATAGGCAATACCTGTGTAAAATTTCATCCCGATTATATGGTTATTTTTTTAGATGTTTGATATTTAAAATGTTAGTATTTTTGAAAACGATTTTCTTTGTTGTTGCACAATATAACTACATTAAAATTGTTTTAATTTCTTTGAAATTTGGTGGAGATGTAGAGTTTGTATATTATTTATTAGAAAAGTTCTTAGGGTAACAGAATTCGTTTATGAATTTCAGAGATATTTGAGGTTAAAACTATTTTAGCCCTCTTTTAAAATCGTAATTATTCGGGAATGCATTTATGTATACTAGAAAATGTATAGCCGATGCGCGCGTGTTGCATACCTGCTTTTGTTTTGTAATAGCCATTTATTATTTTTAAGGTTAGAACCTTTTTCTTACATCGGAAATTCTAGAAAGAGCACACAAATACGGACAGGCATACGACTAGAGACAAGTACCCTATGTGTGAAATTTCACAAAGAAAATATAATTTGAAGTAAAGGTTATTTAGGAATTTTAAAAGGTTTTGACGACAATATTACAATCAATTATTTTATTTATTTTTCACACATAATTAAAGAAAAATCATACCTATTATTTTATTCATATTTTATACATAATTTAAAAATTATAAATTTGTTATTAGAAACTTTTGCCCAAAGAACTGTCTCGACAGGTATCCAAAATCTAAGCCGTTTAACAAAAAAATAAAATTTAAAAATAAAAGGAAGAAAATTTGAACATCATATGTATGTTAAATTTATGAACAAAAACTTTTGCGAAAGTAATTCATACAAAATAAATATACAAACTTTACATATCTTCAAAATGTCAAAACAATTGAACAAATTTTAATCCATTCATCGTGCGACAAAGAAAATAACTTCTTAAAATAAGAAAATTTTAAATGTTAAATATTTCCAAAAATAACAGAATGATCTTGATAAAATTTTGCACAAACATTGCCTGTATAACATAAAAAATTGTCTATAAATTTCAAGATGATACATAAAGCCGTTCTCGAGAAATTACGATTTTAAAAAAAGGTAAAAACCTTCTTCCAAATTAATATATCGTTACTATATGTCGTCGGCTGGGAGGGAAAAGGTCACAACTCGGCCGAGCGCGTAAGAAGGTTTTAATTCCGCTTCGCGCGTAAAAAGATTACAACTCGGCTTCACACGTAGGAAGGTTACAACTCGGGCGCTTCGTTTTTTCATAGACGTTTGAGTTGAGAGCCGCTGTAAAGACCTGAAGAATTTCTCTTCTGTATCCGAACCTCGACCCAAGCATTCATGAGTAGTATAATTATTTCTCCAGCTTCTTCTTTGGGAAAGTCAATTTTATAAATTATTTCAACTAAAACGACTATGAAAAACCTTCTTACGCGCTCGGCTTAGTTGTGACCTATTTCCTCCCAGCCGACGATGTTTAGTATATATTTTAAATATAAAATATGTTTTCTCAATCCCTTGGGCGAAAGTACGTAGTTCCGCCGTTCGCTTAGGGTAGAAGAAGTAGCACTTTTACCCATTGCTGAAAAGCCTGAAACAGTTGCTGCACACAAATCGCGGGATAGTGCGACTTCGGTGCGCAACTGTCTCGCATCGGGAGCGTGGCGTTCTCAAGAAGAATGACCACTATATTAGGGTGCTATCCCATGGCGTTCCGAAAAATTAAAAGGAACCATTTAAACCCGTGAGAGCAAGAGTAACATTCACAAAAGAAACCTCTCCCTCTCTCTCTCGTTAAATAGTTCCGTTGAATTTTTCGGAACACCATGGTATCACCCTTATCGCTGCTGCATAACCAAAACCTTTGCCGTGTAGTACGCTGGATACACTGCGCATGCTTTTATCAAGGTATTCGTGCGAAAATGGCAATAAATAGTCATAAGATACTTCGTGATTCTAGAAAAAGTTAAAAAACTATAATAAATATAAGTGACTATTTTATTGACATGAAAGTGGATAAATGTTTTTATAAAAATGGAGACTGAAAATTAAATTATTTATTAATAAATTCATGTTTATTTATTTGGAAATATCCTCGCTCTCTCTCTAGACCTCTTTTCTTGACTCACATGTGTACGTAACAATCTGCTTGCTCATGTATTTTCGATGCCCGCCCCAACCAGCTGCAAATGTTGGGCGGGCATCGAACACACATAAACGCGCACAACGGGAAAGAGCAGACAAGTAGGCCAGGCGAATCATCTAACCTGCAAGCATTGCGTGGAGTGGCCACGAGAGCGCTGCGATGCTACCAGCCGGCCTTACGGCGAAAGTAACAACATGGCCGCGCAATGCAACTGTCAGCTAGAAGGTTATAGCAACGGTGATTTCAACTTTTTCCGACTAAATAGTGAACGTACTTTAGCCCTGGGATAGAGAAAAATACTATTTCTTACACTACTATTTGAATCTACTATTTGAATCGCGTTTTCTCAGAGAATACTTGATTTATCGACTTAAAATTTTAACCACTTATTAAACTTATTAAAGACTATATTTGGTTATAATTTGAAGAGATTATCTTCATTTGTTTTTCAGAAAAAAGAAATGTTTTATAAAAAAGTAGAGTTTCCGTTGTCGGACGAGATCGAGAGTAAAAATTATCCAATCGTTTTGAAATTTGGAACAGATGTAGCTTTTATATATCGTCAGATCAAGTTCGTGGCCCAACAAAATCGTTGCATTACGACGAAAGATATTTTAGGTTAAAAGTTTTGTTTACAAATTTTCGAATATCGGGTTTTTTCAGAGAGTAATTGATTTATCGACTTAAAATTTTAATCAATTATTAAACTCAAAAATGTATCGATCGCTGCTAGCATTGTGGTGGTTTCCGTTATCGATGCCAAACATTTTTTAATAAAAACGCAAGTTTTTTTTAAATAACTTTGTTATCAAAAGAAATAGAGATAATCTCTTGAAAATTTAACTAAATATTGTAATAAATAATTGTAATAATTGGTTAAAATTTCAAATTGATCAAATATTCTCTGAGATATCAGTATTAAAAAATGTGAAAAAAGAAATTTTTAATCTCGAATATCTGGTCGGGATGATCATTTTTTGTGTTTTTTGTGGGCGATGAATTTTTTTTTGTAAATATAAAATTGTATAATAATAATTGCTTTTTAATGATAAAAAATAGAAAGAGAAAAATAAAAAGTCACAAACCATTTAAAATAGTCTCACCGTACAAAATAAAGTATTAAAATTTAATATTGTAATGGAAAATTAATTAAAGGAATCAGTAAATTAAGTTTGAGTAATCTACGTGCCAATGAATTGGCAGCGGTTTTTTTCAGCGTCACAAAGCTTCCTCTATGAGGAAGCATTAGTCAAGACTATTCTGTGGGAAAGTTACAATCATTCCCCTTGGTAGTAAATAGTATTCTAAATGAGAAATTTAAATATCATTCATAATTTGTTCAGTTTGAGTTAGGTATTGGGTTCGTATATCTTAAAACAATCTTCAACCATGAAACAAATTAACACAGACTTTTTTTAGAAAGATGATTATTAAATAGTAGTTTTCATATCAAGGGTATAAAGTATAACTTTACGCCCTAAGTGGGAATTGTTGGATATTATATATAGTAGTAGAAAAATCAAATACAGAAGGTAGATTTAGTGTCTGGAAAAGAATTTTTTTTTATTAATTGAACTTACCGTAAAATGTTGATGTATTTTCCACATACTTATTTTGGGAGTAATCGTTCAGTATCTAATCGTGTGACGTTATTAGCAGGAAGAATCAAGCTTAATTTTTTCTTTATGTTCAAAATTTTATTTTTATCCCGTAAAACAAGTATTTTTTATATTAAGTTAGGTTTACAAATTTTAGAATCTTAGTCCACTTTTTTCTTGAGTTTCCTAGAAATCCAATCATGGAATTTGTGCACCCTAGTGTATACTCCAGGAAATGTTGTCGAATCACAATTTGTACCAAAGGAAATGATTCCATAGAGTTTACCACGAATAATACCAGGTCCACCAGAATCACCTGTGCATGGATCAGCGTCTCCATTGCCCGCACAAAACATACTATCGGTTATGGAATGTGAGCTCGAAGCTCTTCGACAATTTTCTTGATTCACTACAGGTACGTATGCAGCCTTCAAAACATCAGATTTTCTCAGATGTTTCTAAAAATAGTTAATTGAATTAACTAAAGAAATTATAGGAAAAAAGAAAACTTTCCTCTGTGAGGGATCAGAACTTACCCCTATCTGTCCAAAACCAGAAATCCGCATCAATTCATGTTCTCTGGGAATATTGTGTGACTTTGCAATTTCTATAGGTTGCTGTTCTCTATTAAATTCAATAGGCTCTGCAAGCTGGATGAAAAATATAATGAAAATATTCGTGTTAATCACAAGTTCTTAGTTCTTAATCAAAAATTAAAATTTGTACTGAAATTTATTTAACAAGTTTCAAAGTTGTATAAAACTATTATTACACACATTGAAATACTAACATTGTCATGAATAGTGATATTATATCTATACTAAATAATTTCTAAGTAATTCACAGGTAATATAAACATATTTAATTACCTTGATTAAAGCAATGTCGTTGTTTTTGCTGTTGGCCTCAAAATCATCATATTTTATAGTTTTCTCAACTCTGTGTACCTTACCTGAAGTTTCTCTGTATCCACTGCCAGTTCGTACTGATATATGCCATTCATCACTATTTTGCAATGAAGAAATTAATTAAATTTTTTGTAAGAAAATCTATTATATAGAAATACTTAATGTACTGAAAAAATTAAATGAAATCTTACTCGAGACAGTGTGCAGCAGTTATAACCCAAGATTCATGTATAATAGTTGCACCGCAGATGTTTTCTACTCTGAACCGAAGCAAGCTAGCCTAAAAACAAATTTAAATACTTTCATCCTGAGAGCTATGGGCTTAAAGATTTATATTGAAATTATTCTGTTGATATAGAAGATATAAGGAATTTTAATCAGATTCAACATCTTCTTGAATTATTTAAAAAAACTTTTAAATTTCTATAAACTGTTTTGTATTTAATTTATTCAATACATAATGCGATAAAGCAAGTACGTCTATTAATATCGTTCGTGGACTATTTTATTCAACAATCTATTAATAAATAAATCTATTAATAAATCTGTCAAATAATTAATTAATTTTTTAACCAGCTACATTAATGAAATTGCTGCAAAGGAATGAATGTTACAAAATTTAGTTGATATCTATTTACCTGATATGGTACATCTTCTATTGTAACGTTATCTCCTCCAACAATTTTCTCTTCATGTGTTTCATTGTTATCTATTAGAAATTGAAATATAAAATGTAATTGAAAAATTTATTTTAATCACCAAAAATACTATTTAAAATCTCTTTTACCTATATAGAAGCCGCTCGCGGAAGCGACGTACAACAAAATACACAAAACCTTCATCACTGCAATGAGTGAAAATGAAAAAAAATCTTCCTTATATACACCGATCTTATCAAACGATCATTAATAGAATTATAAATTAAAAATAAAATAAACACGAGTGTTGGAGTCAACCATTTCTTTCGTGTTATCATTAGCTTGTTTATTCCGTGATTGTGACAATAAATGTTGTTGAAGGTCGCGCATCACAGTAAACGTGTTACGACGTGCGCACCACACGAAAACAGTAGTCTATGTATTGTTGTACAATTTTTCGTGATCGTGTCATGTGCACGTCGTAACACGTGTATCGTGGTGCACGGAATTCAATAGCATTTAAAGTAACAATCACGCAAAATTCGATTTAGCAGCAATGCATAGAGCACTGGCATTTTCCAAAATACTTCCTTAGGTGGTTAAGAATATAGTAGTCCGAATCAAATCGTAAAATTCAAAAATTCGTTACACAAGCTTTGCAGTTGAAAATACAGGTTTAATATAGTGAAAAGAATTGTTTTAAAATTCACTATTTGGTTCAGTAACAATCTCTATTATACAAATGATTATTGCTTAGATTAGCTTGATGAATTTGACTGTGCAGTGGTTATCACTAATCAAGTAGTAGCTCAAGTGGATGGTGCAGCTAGTATGTTTGGAGGTAATAAAAAAAAACCTATTAGTGGCAATATTATTGTCCATACAAGTATAACTAGACTTCATTTATGTAAAAAGGTGAAACAAGGATATGCAAAATTTGCGATTCACCAAGCTTTCCTGAAAGTGAAGTTACATTTGCGATAAATGCTGATGGAATTGGTGATGTTTATTTATTTATTTTTTATTTTATTTATTTATCCAGAGTACATTACAGAAGTACATTACATTGTTGTAACCCTGCAGAGAAAAATAAATTTCCTGTTTGCAGGTCCGGAGTATATAGATATACTTAAAACTAAAACTAATACTAATTCTTAAAACTATAAAATATTTTTTAACATTATAATATACTTTCCAAAAACAGTAATATGTATATATGCTATATGCAATTATCTAAATTTTCGACTTGAATTACCATAACAAAATTATAGTATCAAATCGTTTTCAAGAAATATTCAACTCGTTTTCAATAAATATTTTTCACAATCCATTCTTTTATTTTGTACATCGCGGGTCTTTTGTCTATATCTAGAGTTTTGAGCTCGTTTGGTAGTAGATTAAAAGTCTTTATTGCAGTTATATGATTGTTTTTTTCGCTTACTCTTTTGTCAATTTTCGGTAATAATATAGCTTTATTCCTTGTCTTACTATTTGAGTTTGTGAATATATTTTTCATTTCGTTGTAATGACATTTTAAGCAGTCCCATGTGAATAGTTGCTTAATATTCATAGGTTTATTTTGCTCGAAAGTGTTTTTGAAAACTAGTTTAAGTAGTCTGTTTTGTATATTTTGAAGTAAATGATGATTGTTTTTATATACACTTCTCCAGCCAATTATCCCATAATTAATAACACTGTGAAAAAACGCATAGTAAATAACCTTTAACGTACTTATTTGCATAAATTTATTAATTTTGTAAAAGATGAAATTTAAGTAACTTGTTTTTTTTATTAGGTAGTTAATATGTTCATCCCATTTTAGATTATAATCAAAATTAACTCCTAAATATTTACACGAGTCAACTCTCTTTACTTTTTTTCTTTGTTAATGTAAATATCTAAATTTTTTGGTACACTGTCACAGTAATTCCCGAAAGTTATATACACAGTTTTACTTATGTTTAATGTTAGTTTATTCAATGTGAGCCATATAGCTACTTTTTCAAGATATCGATTCATTTCACTTTCAACTTCTTTTCAGGTTTTACCTGACGATATAACTGCTGTGTCATCAGCATATGATAAAATTGAGTTTTCTGGCATTGTTATCAGTAAATCATTTATGTATAATATAAAAAGTAATGGCCCAAGGACTGTTCCTTGGGGCACTCCCACTGTTATTGTTATCGGTTCACTCTCACTTTGGTCAATTCTTACTTTCTGCTTTCTATTTGTTAAGTAGCTTTGCATTAATTTATAAGCATTGCCTCTTATCCCGTATGCTTGCAACTTATGTAGAAGTATATTATGATCAACTGTATCAAAGGCTTTAGCTAGATCTAGAAATGCGACTATAATGGGCTTACTCTTATCTAAGTTCTCATAGATCCTCTTTGTAATATAGCTTAGAGCATCTCTGGTTCCTTTGTTTTTAATAAAGCCAAACTGTTTTTCGCTTAATATTTTGTGTTTGTTAATAAAATAAAAAATTTTTTCGTAGATTACCTTTTCAAAGATTTTTGCAATATTCGATATTAATGATATATGTCTGTAGTTATTAACTTTTAATTTTTTCCCTGATTTGTAAATTGGTACCACTTCAGCTGCTTTTAGCGCATCCGGCCATATTGACTTTTCAATACATTTATTGATGATATGCGCCAAAGGATCTGCTATAAGATCAGATATTGTTTTGAGTGTCTTAGCATTTATTTTATCAACTCCACCATTCTTGATTTTCAAATTTTCAATTATTTTTTTAATTTCAATTTCATTTGTAGGATGTAGGAAAATTGTATTTAAGTTGCTTGGTGGCAGTTGAATAAATTTGTTACTTGGGGCAGTAATTTTGTCACTCATTTTTTGCCCATTTTGCCGTAATAGTCATTCATGATGTTCGCAATTTTGGATGGGACTTTTACTATCTCCTCGTTTTCATCATATATTTCACTTATATTATTATCTTTTTTACTTTTGTTACCCAGTTTGGAATTTATAATTTTCCATAGTTGTCTTGGATTACCTGAGTTTTTTTCTATAAGATCCTTATCGTATTTAATTTTGGCATCTTTTATAACATTGTTTAGACATTTAACAATAGTTTTTATATTCACTTTGTAAGCTTTGATTCATTGGATCTTTTTTAAGTTGTTTATATAATTTGTCCTTTTTTTTACAAAATTTTAGTAAAGCAATTGCAATCCATTCTTTTCTAGGTACATTATTGTCTTTAACCGGGTTTCTTTTTGATTTTTCTTGACATTGTGTTATTCCATCTATAAATAGGTTTATTGCTTCGTTTGGATCCTCGATTTGTGTGTATTCAGTCCAACATTTTTGACTTGCTATAATAGCTATTTTTTTTGTAATTTAATGAATAATTAGTTTTCTTTTTTTCCATATCAGTATTCACTAGTGGTTTTTTTATATCTATAAATAGCGGATAGTGATCAGTAATTAGTGTCATTAATTTGAAAGTTTTTGCATTGATTGAGCTAGTTTTTATAAAAATATTGTCTATGCATGTCCCACTATCAGTAGTTACATTATATCGACGCTCCCCACGAAAACTAGCATGATTCAGATTGCCACAAAGACTAGCCCATTTCAGCGTTGGCCGCGAAGACTAGCACACCTCATTGATTTGCGTTGAAGACTAGCCCGATCCGCTTGATTGCGGCGAAGACTAGCACATTCTTCGTCGCAAACTCGCGAATCGTGCTACTTTTCGTCTCAATCTTACGAATTGTACTATTATTCGGCGCAAACTCGTGAATGATGCTAGTTTTCGCGGCAACCTCGCAAATTGTACTAGTATTCGCGGCAAAGTCGTGAGTTATGCTAGTTTTCGTTGCAGTTTTCTGAAATGTGCTAGTCTTCGTGAAGAGGCCAAAAAAGGTGCTAGTTTTCGTAGGGAGCGTCGATATGGTCTAGTCGTATCAGTAAAACCAGGGTAATAGCCATTTTCAAGAAAATTGTAGAGAAAATTCTGACTAATATTGTTTTATAACATTATATTTATATTAAAATCACCTATTATCAAATGGTTTTTAACGTTTCTCTTGAGTTGCAAATACTGATTTACTTTTAAAATAAACTCTGTGTTATGCAAATCATGTGATCTGTACATAGATGAGATTTCCAAATGACTATTGTTTTGAAGGTTTATAATTGTATTTAGTATTTTTAGCCTACCCAGTTCTATTACATTAGTTGTCTGGGTTACGTCTTTTTTTACATGTACGACCACACCATCTGATTTGCTTATGTGACTATGGTTATAATAAATATTGTATCCATTTAAAGAATAGTATTATAGTATTATAAGTATTATTAATTTTTTGAATTACATTTATTTTTTCAGACTCAGGCTTTACTTTATTTTTTACTTAAAATGCAAATGCAGTTTGAAGAAGATATTAACATAAAAACAAACACACTAATATATTCTACTTATTTTTAGGTTGTGTATGTGGTTTTTCTAATATATTTTTTGTTTTTCTAGCCCTTGTAAATACAAGTTTATATATTAACAACAAGATTTGTGTATATCAACAACAAAAATAATCAGATAAGTATTAAATGACTAAATGTTTATTTTTAAAATATAAAATATCAGTTAGAGATAAAGATTGACACTTAATTGTATTGATTTTCTTTTATATTTTTTTCAGATTATGTAAGGAATATGATGCGAATTTGCACGTGATTGTACAAAAAGAAGAAATCATTATAGTTTAGTTTAGAATGTTTTATTATCTAGAGTACGGATTCCAGGCAAAAACTAGCAGAACAGAAGTTTTTAAACAATAAAAAGACCTTTTTTCTATGCAAGATTAAGATAATAATTTCAAGAAGTTATATCCATAAATAAATGTCAAGAAAGTTTTTGTTCTTTCAGTGATTCTTAGTTCATAAACAATTTCAAAAGGTTATGTAAAATGTAAATTAAAATACCGAAAAATACCAAGAAGATGTGTTATTCTGAATATTTGAACGTATAAAAGTGCGCAGAGTAATTCAATTTATGAATTGCTCATGATAAGAGGCACTAAAATGTTTCAAAATCCACAGTAAACTTTTTTCTGTGACGTCAAATTAAAATTTTTCCTTTATTTCTTTCTCTTTTGGTCATATTCTTTTTGATTTCGAGAATTCTTAAATAAAAGTATACTTAAATGTTACTTGCAATTACGACATCATCCGATCGTTGGATGATGCCTCAATCTACTAGTTTTAATTAATTGATTGTTTACACAGTTGTGTATACTGTCTGATGGAGACGTTCAAAATACATTTTTTTAGCACGCGCTGTCGCGTGATGCGTATAGCTCCATCAGTGGGTAAACACGCGTGTCTTATTCTTTTGAATTCTTCTAGAAATACTCGCGCTTAATTAAATATTGTTCGCAATCGAGACATCATCCGATCACCGAATGATGGCTCGATTAATTACTTTTTACCGATATTATTTACACAGTTGTGCATACTATCTAATAGAGACGTATTTTTGAAATATATTTTTCGGATTTTTTCCACCACGCGCTGTCGCGTGATGCGTATGACTCTATTGAAGGGTAAACACAGGTGTTCTCTTTTTTGTAATATTTAGTATAAAAGGGCTTACAAAATGCTCCTCACCGCTCTACAGTCCAAGATAGTCCGCGATACGCGACTCACAGCTCAGGCCCGAGACCCCTCGTAAAAGGTCTACCGACGGAACAGTAGTCCGCGATATACGACTCCCGCTAGGTAAATAATTCTATAAATTATCTTAAATAAAGGACGCTTGCTACGAGTAGACTAAACGTGACACGTCTAGTCAACTCAAGTGCAGCTCCGTTTTTCATTTTGAATCATAACTTTGATTGTAAAGGTGCCAGCTGCACCTCGGGTTCATCTACATATTTTGTACCTGACTCCCTCACCTCAAGGGACCGTCAGTCTAGTTTTTTCTCTGCTCAAGTGCAGTACCTTTAGTAGCCTTCGACTTAAAATATCGCGATTATATTAACTTTAAGTGTTTAAATAAAAGAATCGTTTGCTATCACATCTACTAGTATTCTTTCGAGCCCTGCGATTCCAATATCCTATTTTGTCAAACCATAAAATATATATACTAATAAAACCAGACAGAAGTAAGGAAGTAACAGGAAATACGTTCCAGCGAATTTCATTGACCAACCAAAAGGTAAGCTTTTTATTTATTCTAATCTTTCCGCTAAAACGACTCTCGAGTCGTTCGAGAATAAACCACCCTCTTGACGCCTACTCGCCACGCTAATCAAATCTGTCACATTTTTTGCGCGTTAGCTCTTTTCGTTATCTTTATTTTATAATTAAAATAGAATTCTGAATTAGCGACACATGAACGTGACATTTCTACACAAGATTAAGATAATAATTTCAAGAAGTTATATCCATAAATAAATATCAAGAAAGTTTTTGTTCTCTGAGTGATTTTTAGTTCATAAACTATTTATTTTTAATTTTACAAGATGTGAGCAATGATAGATTATTAATTCAAGTATTTTTAATAAGAATTTCAAGAAAGTTATGTATATAAAAGAATATCGAGAAAGTAAAGAAATAATTCAGTCAATTCTAACAAGATCCGTTGGGAGCAAGCGTAAAAATTCAAAACTACAAAGGTGTGGTGTAGTCGAATGCGACGTTTCGTCGACGGGTTTGTCGACCTCTTCAGGCTTTATTATCGCGTAGCGATTAGTCAAGTGATCACATTATAGTCACATTCGACTACACCAACACCTTTGTAGTTTTGAATTTTTACGCTTGCTCCCAACGGATCTTGTCAGAATTGACTGAATTATTTCTTTAATTACTGCAATAGGGAGTACAATCATGAATACGATTAACCACACACTGAATATCGAGAAAGCTTTTGTGTTATATAAAAAGGTGCACTGTGGAAATTGTTGGAAAACAGTACTTTTATAGAGTACATAAATGCTCAGTCGAATATTATGTAAGATAGTATAGCGCACGACGCGACGAGCGCATGTACTCCTCCTCTCTCGAATGTATCGTGTGATGCGAGAGCCGACGAGCGAGCGACGCTACGGCACACCACGAGTCAGACCAATTCAGACCCGCGCCTAGCGCACATGTACAGTAAGCTAAGTTTACTTAATAAACAATTATGTTACACCTCATCGAGTCTTCTTCTTGGCTTTTACCCGACTATCCCAACAGAAATTAGTAATTTCGAATGTTTTTTTTTTCAAATAAAAACATCGCTGACCAACATAAAGGGGTTTATGTATTTATTTATTACTGACTATTTTTAGCATAAAGTTAATGTTTAAAAGAGTGTTCAGTAATAAATAAATTAGCCAGCACAAACAATAATCTAATTTAATTTGTAGTGAAACCCAACAATCACGGTGATGCTTCTGATGCAAAAATTTTTTACAATTGCTATTTATGCTTTTTCTAATTTTTCGTTTTATCGAATGTATTCAGAAGAGTTTCGATAGTTCTCAAGCGGTCAATCATATTAGTATCTCAATCGAAATTAATCAACGAATATGTATGAAAAATTTTCGTTTATTATTTATGCTCAGATCAATTTCACATATACGAAATCTTATGTTACATAAATATTCCTACACTATTAGCTCGTACACAATGTAAATATTTAAAAAACTTCGTTTTCTATTTAAAACTTCTTAAAATTAGCGTTTAGCTAAATTAAGACTGCACTCTGCAAAGATGCTTTTGCATCTGTACGCAGCCAAGTAACATCAATATATTTTAATTTTCTCAATTATTTATTACCGGGTTACATTAAGCAACTAATACAAAATCTTAAATTAGCGTTTAGCTAAATTAAGGCTGTATTCTGCAAAAATGCTCTTGCATCTGTGCGCAGCCAGGTAGCATAAATATATTTTAATTTTTTCAATTATTTATTACGGGGTTACATGAAGTAACTAATACAAGATCTTAAATTAGCGTTCAGCTAAATTAAGACTGTATTCTGCAGAGATGCTCTTGCATCTGTATGCAGCTAGGTAACATGAATATATTTCAATAGATCTATTAATAAATCCAATACTTTAAAAAAAATGATTGATAATTTTTAAAAATTATTTTAAATTCGTCTAGTGGTGTTATTTAATTTTATAAATACTCAGAAAGCAAAATATCTAAAAAGCATGAGAAAGTCGAAAAGTCACATTGCGAGTATTTATTTATTTTCTTAGAATTTTGATTCAATCTTTCAAAGGACTTTATTATTTTCGTAATATAAAGTCCATACGGATTACGATGATTGTAAAATAAAAGCGCGATTTTAATTATAATATTACAATATAATAATTTGTCTAATTATCTAAGACCGTTACGCGTTGATAAATTTGTTTACATCTAGTAGCAAGAAATTTATACTCGATATCGATGTCATGTGCTCTATATGAATAAGCCTGAAGAGGTTGGCGGATCATGCGAACGAAACGTTGCAAAAATATAAAGAAAATATAAAGAAAAAACTTTGTTTTTCTTATTCTTTTACCTGCCTCCGTCAGATCGATCCATTACACATTAATAAAAAGAAATTTATACTATTTCTTTTTAACTTTAGAAGCATCAGAACCGAACGTCTTATTATATCATAAATCCCTCTATGGTTTATGAAACCTTAAATTTCTTTCCGACTTACTTTCTAATCGCAAATACGAACTTCATTGGACTGTAGCAACAGTGAGCATGGCATTTCCAAGGCATGGAGCTCGTCAGACGTGACACCCATGACCATGCACCTGTAATGAAACTCTATCGTTCCCGTTGTCGCCGTCATCGCCGCCGAGCAATGAAGCTCTTTTTTATGGTATTCCGTCCAATTCTCGGAGATAAGGCCACATTCCAACCTAAAATATATATAAAGATGTAGATTATGTTACGTATGAGAGGACAGACTGAATAAGTCTATTTAACATATTTATATAAAATCAACTCTTGATAATTAGCTAGATCTATAAAAACGATTTTTAACGCCTAAATACACATAAAATGGGCGTTTTTCTCATATTCTTCAAAAGGATTTCACTTTACACAAAAATATTAAATACAAATGTTGTAGATAACATTGAAACAAAACTTTTTTCTATTTAACATATTTATGTAAAATCAACTGCTGATAATCTAGAGCTATAAAAACGATTTTAAACACCTAAATACACCTTATAGGTATAGTCAATTTTCGCTTATTATTTAACAGAATTTGATTCGACACATCAATATTAAATAGCTATAGATAAGATCGAAAAAATCAATAAAACTTTCCAAAGATCATATAAGAACATGAATAACATCATATTCCAAGAACATGAATAACTCAATATTTTATTGCAATATTTCAGAGGGGAAAATATACTCAAAAATATTTTGAGCGAGAGCACTCCATTTGGAATGTTCGTCAACCCTGATTTGCCACTGATTAGCAGTTAAAAAGAGTCGTCTCCGAAACTATGAGGGCAACTTGCAATGGATTACATGGGCATCTTATTCAGTGTCAGTTTTTGGTAACATTACGGACTTTCCACATGAGCGCCGTGCACCGCGTTTTCGGCATCTAATATAATGTTTCGGAGCGCCGCAGCTCCAAACATCGTGATTCCAACCGAATAGAGACTGTTCGACATCTGCATCTACAAAGTAGTTTGAGACGTTACACTTTGTATTATTAATTCACAATGTGAATAATTATTATATCAATATTAAGAATAATTCTGTGTAGTTTATTTTGGTAAATAAATAAATTGCAGTTTAAAGAAAGATTTTCATTGAATTCAATTCATTAAATTTTATAAAGAAGTTTAAATATAATATTTCATACATTTTTCAGTACTCGCTTCGCTCGTGCGAAAAATGTCTCATGCGGTAAATAATCACCTTCCACACCCGTATCGTAAGTACTATTAATACAAGTAATTGAAAATGTTTTTAAATTTAAGTAAACTTTAATATACATAGTTAAAAATATATGAGCATTTAATACACATATTTTAATTTTGTGTGAAATTTTAATGATAAATTTTTAACGGTGTAGAATTTTTCACATTTCTAGAAATGAATAAGAGTAGTAAGACATTTATTTCAGGGTAAGAGATTGAGCAGCGTTGGGAGGAATTGTTTAAAAAGTATGGTAATATGTTCAACTTCGTCTGTACTGAACTATACTTTTGAAATCAATGACGACGATTAAACGCAACGGAACGTGAATATGATTTATCATGCATACTGACACAAAGCAATAAATGTAATATATTGCGATACGCTTCTTTAGTCGTATGATATTTGATAAAAGTAATATTTGTACTCCTAATATTTGTACCAAGTAACAGTTCGCTAAGAGATTACATAAGTAACTGAACAAACGAAGCGATAAGGTAAACGATGGCTTTACAGTCTACGCATACACATGTCACACTCACACACACACATGTCACACACACACACACACACATACACACATACACACACACTGGGCCGCATTTTACATCTCCACTTACAGTTACAAATATATGCGAACAAATACCCTAACCGCTTCACAAAATCAGTTGTCAATCCGAAACGAACATCCGATATTACCCTATATCCCACCGGAATCATTCCAAAATTCCATCGGCAGATATTACAACGTCCACTACATCGCCGTAAACCACGAGAAAAAAGCTCCCTCTTACAGATTCACAGCTAAATATATAAGAAAGCCATTGCGAAGCAGCCATAAAAACCATAAGAAATAACCTCGCATCTCCGCAGGCGCGCAGGCCTGTACGTCTGGAAAAGGCTCGCGCGCGCGCGCACACACACACACACACACACACACACACACGAGCTATACTTGCGGTAGCAGGACCAGAAGAAGAAGTAGGGGAAAGGCATATGTATAATGCATCCCCGGGGAAGGATTCGTAACCGATCTCGTTCGTTACCTCGCGCGTCTATGCAAGTGGGATTGCCCGGTACAGCGGATAAAGCGCGGGATAAATAGATGGTTAGAGAGGGGGGCACATGAGAGATAAACAGCTGAAGCTGCGGCGTAAATAATTTCGGAAAGATGCGCGCGTAGCCTGCGGTGGATTTATTTTAACTATACGAAGGGGGGGGGGGTCGGATCGGAGGTGGTATGACGGATGAGAAGTGATGAGGATGGAGTCGGATGATGGATTCGGTAGTTTGTTATTTTAATGTGGCAAAATGGATCGGGGGGTTTTTAGGTCTCGAATTTGTATACAGAAGTGATTTGGATGACAGGAGGCTGTGCATTTGAGTGGGACGTAGATGGGACATTGGCAATGTAGAATGTCCTGAAACCGATGTGAATATTCTTGTCAGAGGGGGGTAGTACTTTTTCTTGTTCTTATTAGTCAACGTATGTGGCTAATCTTATGTCTTGTTCTTATAAACGAAATAAATGAAAGCGATAGCTGTGCATAAAATACATAGAATCATTTTTGTAAATTATTCAACAAGTAATTTGTGGGTGAATTAATTTATCCTATCCATTTATAAAAGAGAGACTGCCATTAACTATCGAATTGCGGGCAGACATTTTCAAATTAGAGGTTAGCCATATTGTTAGATGGATAAAACTGACTCTCATTGGTGGGTAAATTTGAAAATATATAGGACATAGGACCACGTGCGCGCATCGCGTGCACAAAAATCCGCTAGTCTTAAAAAAATGAACCTATTTGTTATGATATTAAGGTGTTGCGATACCTACACTATTACTCAATTCTGGGTTCCCGTTTTTCTCCTTCAATTTTAAACTTTTTGAAAAAAACTCTTTGACACGTTTTAATTTTAATAAAGAACTATAACGTATATAATTGAATGAGAAAAACGGGAACCCAATTTTGAGTAATAGCGTGGGTATCGCATCACCTTAATTTATTCTTGATTTGGTTGGTGGGTAATGGATTGCTAGGTTACAAAAACAAAAGTGGCGCGAAGTTGTGGTAATATTATGGCGCGCAAAGCGCGCTTAGAGATGACTAGTTTTATTTATTTAAAATATGGTCCAAACAGAGTGGTGACACTTTATTAATTTATTAAATGTAATTTAATATTTAATTGGTCGATATATCAATTTCAACGTTATTCAGAGTTGTAAATAAATTTAATTTACTTAATACTACATTCAGACGAGGTATCCATATTATAAAAAATCTTAAAATACCACAATTAAATTAAACTTAATAGATTATTATATAGATTTTCCGTGGTTGCATATATAATAACTTATAAATCAACTTCAAGCCAAATCTAATCAAAATGTGATGCTGCTATAATGGCTTATTCCAAGCTAAATATTCTTTAATCTAATCAGCGTTTAAATATTAGAAAATGCGATTAAATTTCTTCTGATCTGATATTTCTATCCAAGATTATTTTTGGATACATATATTTTTTCATGAAAATGACCTCTAAATTTTACCTTGTAAATTCAGTAATTTCTGTAATCAGATTTCACAGCTCTGAAAAATGTCATTTACCGGGATTTCAATTGAATTATAATATCTGGTGTTGTTTTACTAATACGGTGCATCTTCCAATCCTTTCTAAAATATCATAGGTGAAAATCCACTTATAGCTTGGAAACGTATTTTAGCTACTATTATTATTATGTACAACATAAAGACGACTAAAACCTTATTTATTTCCATATTTCTATACTTTATTTTGAAGATTTATTAATCATTTATATTATTTTCGATACCATTGTCCATTATTTGCAGCAGATAACGTATCATACCAACGGAAGTTGAGCACTACTCGTAAACTCTAAATTATAAAATCGGAAATTTCAATGCAAAAATGCAAGTTTAATTATTAAATTTTTAATTAACGTGAAATCCATTGTATTAAATTATTCCTCCAAATAACCTTTTCTCCGACATTTTCATCGAATATTCGAGGTTCGATATAAATATACGATAGAAACTAAATTTGAAGAACCAGTGACCGAACGTCACCTTTTGTCTAAACATAAAAAAATCCATGGCTCCCGTGTACCGTACAGTATATCAAAACTACAAGCCACTGTTTTACCAATACTGAAAAAAAAAAATTAATCCACGCGAAAATCCATGTCTTCCAGTCACCAACAACCACTTTCATCCTATACTACACCCCGATACACACCCACCCGAGGAACACCGACAATTTCGCACCTGCCCTCGCGCGAACAAAAAAAGACCATCTGAAAGAATCTCAAGCTCCCCTCCACTTCGCCGAGTGGCACGCGTTCTTTGTAATTCATGGGCGCCGGGGATCGATAACAACGAGCGATAAGTGCGGCAGCGTGTACACGCGCCGCGCTCACGAAGTAGTTTCCAGGCGCGCGTTTGCGGCCTCTCCGTGTACGGAAAATGGCCCTCGTTCTCTCTCTCTCTCCCCTTCGGTATGTACCGCATTTTTGCTTGCCTGCCCCCCCCCCCCCCCCCCGAGTTTGGGGATAACGAATGTTGCATTTCCGAACGAATGGGAGAAATGCTGATGCTTGCGCGATAGCGCGCGCGAGGCCTTTTTCAATATCCTAATGGATAAAATATCGGCGGGAGGGGTGGGGGTGATGGTGTGCGTGTTGCGCGTTTATTTTTTCGTGAGGGGGGAGAGAAGGAGAAGGAGAAGGTATTATATGGGAATATGCTGGGTTTTCGGGAAGGCGGTGGTTTGGGGAGAGTTGCGGTTGTAATTTATTTGGAACGTACGGTTGTTTTGGTGTTATTTTTTAGAGAAGGTTCTAGGATTTTGACGGAATAGTGAAGGTACTTATTGAAAGTTTTTAAAGGATTTCGCTTGAATGTCGAGATATATTTTTCGATGGCAAAAAATCGTAAAAGCCAAAGTCGCGCGAAAAATAGACTCTATAGTTCAACCGTCGATTATTTCGTTTAGAAATGTCTCAGCTAAGATTGCGAATAATAAAATAAAACTAAAAATAAACAAGCTTACCTTAGTTCTTTTTTTCAGAATCTCAAAATTCCAATTCAATTTGCAGTTATTACAATTCTTAGTCGGGCAACGAAAATAATTCAAAATATCATACCAATACAGGCCTGCAAACTTGTTGCCCACTTTTGAATCGATATAGCTTTGACTAAACATTTTACAAACCCTTCAGAGTTGATTTCATTTCAGCTATTAAAAAAATCAAACCAACTAAACAAATTACTAAAAAAATATCTCTACACATCACCAACCCTCTTCCCCCAAACTAACGACCGCCATTCCCCATACATAACTCAGCCACCTCCTCCAATTAACCAAGCGCGCGCGAGCGCGCTTGCAGAGCCACGACGCCAATTTCTTCGAATCAAGTCCTCCTCGGAGCGAGGCTATACTGAGGCAGCCCGCAGCCAGTCCTACGTCTTCTCTCCTATCTCTCGCCTATCTCGCCGTCCCCATAGTTTAGCTTAGAATAGTGCCGCGGCGCACCCCGCCTCGGTATCGGTCCTCAATTATCCGCGCGCGCGTGCGCGAGGTAGGTATATATATATATATATGTACGAGGACGTGGCAACTCTCTTTGCCCTGCGGGCTCGCTATGAGTTATACCTCCGTAATTGCGAGAGGTGTGTATATATATCGGGAGTTTTTCGCGCGGGTTCAGGTGGTTTTGCGTGTGTGGCCGCTGGGATGGAATTGATTTTCGGGTGGGTTTGTTTTGGTGGCGAGGGAAGTTTGTGACATTTAGGTATTGCGAAATAATATATTATATGTATGTAAGATTTAGGGTGTGCAAAGGTTCTACAAAATTTCCTATAGAGATTTGTCTGTGATAATACAGTCCACCCTCGACTTAGGAAAATAGAAATGGCAAGCTCATGAGAGGATATTTTGGCTCATCTGTTGTCCGTTTCTAATATAATAATAAAACTTTATACTTCGAGCGTATAAATTTATAAAATTTGAAAAAAATGTTGAAACAATTTTAACCTCAAATATCTCTGAAATTTATAGACAAAGTAATCATATGATCTTGATAAAATTTCACACAAATATTGCCAATATCACATACAAAATTATCTATAAATTCAAAGCTGATACATAAGGCCGTTCGCAAAAAATTACGATTTAAAAAAGAAAGGTTAACAAAATTTGAACATTAAATGTCTCTGAAATTTATGGACCAATCCTCATATCCTTTTTGCCGAAAGAACTCTTCCGAAAGTTATTCAAACTCTACCCGTAAAAAAATTTCAAAACGATTATTTTACTCTAGTTATGCAGCAGCAAAGAAAAACACTTTTTTTTATAAATTTTTTTTTCTCCAAAAATAATCAATAAGAAAAAACATAAACATTTAGAAAATTATAGTATTCCATATTCTTTATAACCAAACAAATTTTATTTTAATTTCGAAATATAATTTATTTACAGAAAATTACGTTTTCATCAATAACTTATGACTAAATATAGCCAGGTGTATAATTTTTTTTTAATTGTATGTTAACTCTTTATATCTCGGAAACAAATCGACCGATTTTCGTCAGATAAAGCCTCTTTGTCTCGCGAAAAAAATGGTGTCCTGACTGATTTGAGGTTTGATCGATTTTCTTTCGTTTTATAACCTTGTTACGTATAAAAGGAAGCAGAATGAATAAACATGAATTAGTTGCATAAAAAATATACGACGAGCGGGATGCGAACCGACGGACCCGAAGTTTGTAGTCCCACGCTCTACCACTGAGCTAACGCCGCGATACTTGCTCGAGAGCATCGCGAGCGTCTAGTTCTTATCATGAAGAGGATGCGTCAGTGCTCGGATGACGGTCGAGTTGAGCCCATGACAACCTAAGAATGATTTTGAATTTTTAGTTTTTTGGTTTTTTTATGTGTTAAAGCCAATATTAATTAATATAACAAATTTGTATTCAAAAATATTTAAATTACCTACATTTTTTTAAAATTTAAATTATCTTCACTCTGTCATTTGTTATTAAGGAAAATATTTTTATATTTCATAAAATAATTTCTCAAAAAATATTTTATTTATCGACTTGAAATTTTAACCACTTATTACACTCATTGAAGACTATATTTGGTTAAAATTTTAAGAGATTATCTTCATTTGGTTTTTAGAAAAAAAAATATTTTATTAAAAAGTAGCGTTTTCGTTGTCGCACGATAACAAGAGTAAAAATCATCCAATCGTCCTGAAATTTGGCACCGATTTAGCTTTTATATATCGCCAAACCGAGTTCGTTGCCCAAAAATTCGGTCCATCATTTGGTCTACGACCAAAGATATTTATGGTTAAAAATTTTTTTAAAAAATTCTCTAATCGCGTTTTTTCAGAGAATACTTAATTAAGGATGTTCAATGGTTACAGCAAAGTTAACAGAAGTCTTTGAAATTTCAATATATCATTTCTTAGATGAAATAAAAGCAGCTTGAATTTTTTCAATATTTTATATTGAGCATTTTTTCGAGAAAAAAATTCTTAAAAATCGAGGTTTTAACATAGGCTCTTATGGGAGATGAGGTTATGTGGCCTTTGAACAGAAAAATCTCTTATAAAAAGTTAAGAGAAAAAAAAAACTTGTAGATATTATAATAGTACATTGTCAAAGGAAACATGTGATCCATTTTTTGATATACCATACAGGAAGATTTACAGAGAATATGAAAGTTAAAGTAACATTAGGAACAAATTTTTTGAAACCGATACTACTAGGCGAGAGATTTGGCAACGCCGCAAGTATAAGTATTATACGTCGAGAAGTAATATATATGTATACATGTAGGTATTATATTAGCAGATGACCTAAAATCAGATGTAAACATAACCAAAACATGTTTCGTTGATCATGTGCTGCGTCATTTTTTAAATAAATTATATAAAAATATCAATACAAATGTGTAGCCTTTAGTTTTGAATGTCTCAACAATCTTCTCATATGTTACACCAAAACTAGCTAATCTAGTTTTCATCATCAAACTCAATACATTCTCCATGGGTTGGAAAGAAGGCAACAATCGCTTGATGTTTTCTCCAATGTTCATTTGACTAATAACATCATATATTGTTTTAGTTGCATCTGTTAATTCAGTTGAACTGAAATAAGCCAGGGAAAGCTTTTCCAACAGAGAAACATCAAATTGAGCATCGTGTGCTCCATCACATGGAAGTTTTAACAGTTCAGTTGCCAATGTAGTGAGCTTGTAGCTACTTTCTCTCTTGGGAAACTTTCTTCTGAACATTTGTAATGTATTTGGATACCTTTTTCATCATTGTCAAGAAACGTGTGGAATCAAATGTGCAATTATGTGCCACAAGAATGCATTTTTTTCAAAAATTTTGAAATACTCTAACACTTTTTTGCTTGCTGCTTCTTTAGAAAGTGTTTTAACTTCTTGTCCATGCTGAAACAGTTTTTTATGCACTTTGCTGAATCCATTTACTTTTGTAGCTGACGGTTGAATAGACTGAATTGGAGTAATAAATATATTTAGAATATACTGATGGCATTTCATGGAAATTTGTAGAATATCACAGTTTGCTTTGAGACTACTCGTTTCCAAATAAAAAAAAATTATAGCTAAATTATGATTTTCATATTTATATGAAGTATCTATATTTATTATCTCTATATGCTTCTGTGGTTGCGAACTGTCAAGTAGTGTCATATTACTTTTGTACGTATTATTCTCTGATTTTTTATTTTTATTCCGTAACTGGGCTCTATAAGCTTTTAATTCTAATCTTTGCTGTTTGAATATTGGACGACTAGTTTTTTCTTTGACTTGTAACCTATGTTTATCATACTTATCAGCATGTTTTTGTAATTTCTGTGTAGTCATAAGTATCTGTAAATTGTTCATGCATTTCACAAGATAATTTTTTCCTTCATTTTTTTGAGCTACTGTGGCACTGAATCTATAATCAGCAGACTCAGATGTGCTATATGAAATTCCTTTTGGTGCTTTGGAACACATTGAATGATTGAGGCTCTCATTTGATTGGCTACTGGCAACCATAGTAAATTTGTGTGCATTTTGTGCCAATTGTGAAAAGAAATTTTTCAAGGCTTCATACAAATCATTATTATTTAAATAAATTCCAGATGAATTTTCACTATCGCCTCTGCACCACTCACTACAGTTACTGTGTTTATCAAATAAGTGATCAGGTATGTTATTTAAAGCCCTCTGAATCCCTATAATGTCACCTTTGTTTTGGTGGATAGCAAAAGTGAAGCAGCGCTGTATGTGCTTGATTATATTATTAGATAATTCTTTATCCGGATCCTTTCTCACATCCTTGTGGATTTCATGGAGATAATTTCCAACGCCTTTAGTAGTGTGGTTCATGTCCGATTGTTTGAGTATACTATAACTACTGGCCTCTTGAATAGCTGAGATGGAGGAACTATCATTATCGCTAATGAAAATACCAACTTGTACGTTGGATTCTTTTAAAATCTGGCTTTGTGTCACCAATTGAACTGCACCATCAGCCTTCATGGCTTTTGCACTTCCAGTAAAATTGAGTCGACAGTCATGTTCCTTGTGCAAGCCAGTTCGTAGTTCTGAATCACAGATCTTGCATTTTCTGTTCCGAGTGCAGTAGTCCAATACTTTACCAGATTTCATTCCCATCAAAGCACAATAGCCATTCAAGCTATCATATGTGTAACCATTCCCTCGTTGGCTCCATCCCATATCATACGAAGCAAATATTCGTACAACTGGTTCACCATTGGTGTCTGAAGCATCGGCGTTTACTATCAGGTACCCATTTTGCATCTCAGGAGGTCTATGAAGGAAAGGAAATAGAATACTTAAGCACGAACTGTGAAATCATTTTATATTGTTTTCTTGAAGAAGGGTTTATTTTAATTATAGTTTTATAATTACATGTATTTCTTATACAAGTAAATTAAAATTTATTATCAAAAAATTGAAAAAATAATCTTTATTGAATTAAAAATTTGATTAGTTAATGATGATAAAAATCAGTAAAATATACAAATTGATTATAATAAGCATATATAGACTATGCTATTTATGATTAGTAAGCACAAATTGATCATGATTAGTGTATAAATTAAACATAATTTTGCATTGTTACCAGAGACAATAATTTTTACATAACAGGGAAAGAATTACTCGTCTCGAAGGTACAGTTCGCTCAACAGCTTACTGCTATCTATATGCTCTGGAAATTTGAAATGACAGTGAGCTTGAAACTCACTTCACAAATGTACAATGATTTTCAATTAAAAAAATTAATGAAGTCTGATTATGAGACTTACAACACTTTTTTCAACTCATTTATACTGTTCTCCATCATGGCACGCTCCATAGCTGTGGCCTCTAAGCAGCTTTCTTTGGCGACGTATTCTATTACAGGTCCAATTATTCGTTCATGTTTTTTAAAAAGTTGAGTATGGACGTTTGGAAGGTCTAGAACAGTACACAATTCATTAACATGAGTTTGGCCAATCCCAGTATGAAGTGCTCCTGAAATACAAATATAAAATTAAAATTATTTCATTTTATAAATTAAAAACTATAATTATATAAAGATTGAAAAATATTGATCTTTTTACCTAGAGCTGTTTTTGTGTTTACAGCAAAAACTTCTTTTCTACTTGTTGGATTTTTGTACTTTTTTCCAGACTCCACTGTATTTGTTAAAAGACACTGGTGGCATTTCAGATAGAAAGTCGAAGCAAGACCCGTAATTGTTTCTTTTTGAATATTGTGTATTAACAACGGCTCAGAGCAATCGCAGCAATACATTTGATCGGTCATGTGTTTTATGTCGATGATTCTACTGCCCTTTACAACACAATCTGATTTTTCTGCTTCTAATTCGAGTTTTTTTGCTTTTAACATCTCTACGCGATTTTTCGCATTTTCAGAGCTACGCAACCGTGCTTCATAAACTTTTTTTTTTACAAAACGTCCTTTCCACTTGTAGCTCGACATTTTGGAGTTTGCTCACTTTTTAGAAGTTACGAAGTTTAATATAGGAGCGCGATACATAATATAGCGATGCAAGGATTACCAACGGAAAAAATAAAAGCGCTGTTGCCAAATCTCTTTTAGCATAATACCGAGCTAAACTTAATTGATAATAAATTAAAGGGTATTTCAAACAATTTTTATTTTAAAGAAAACAGATTTAAACTTAATGTGGCTTATATATTTCCTACTAAAGTGTCATTTATAACATTTTTAAGAGAGTCATATTTTATTACTTTAAGTTGACAGCAATTGCTCTCCCCTGTGTTAAAGCATAGGGTACGCCTCTGCCCCCCCCCCCCCCCCGCATGACACCATTGAACATCCTTAAAATTGTAATCACTTTTTTAATTGGAAAAACTCTAAAATACCAACTTGATATTATACTTTGTAAAGCATCTCTAATTAATTTCGTCCGAAATCGCTAAGTTGAGAGTTGTTGAATTCAACTTCGATTCGCAGTCAGCTGCAAATTTGAAATGCACAAAGAAAGGCTTAAAAATATTTTAAGACTTTGATAAAATAATGAAACTTTGTTAATTTTTCTTCGATTCTCGATTTTTGAAGCTTATAATATTCCTATTGGATTTCCGTACAAACGTACTGAACGGAAAATCGTTAACCATACTATATAATTATTTATCGTAGTTTTAATACTAAAAACTATTTTTTGGTAGGAACTGTATAGCCATAAAATCCTTAATAACCTTTCACAAACTTTTCAATAAACAATCGCTCCAAAACTACTCCATTCCAAAAAGGCAAAACTCACCTCCAACTTTAGTACCAACCTGCACCCCGCCAAAAGCATCCTTCATTCCAGTCCAAACAACACCCGCGTACCGTTTCATTCGCTAATATACCGCGCTACTGAGAGACTCCGCACCTTCATCTAGCTGTCTTTGCCGCTGCACACGCGCACGCTTGCATTTCTTCGCTGTAGTAACTCTCTCTCTCTCTCTCTCTCTCTCTCTCTCTCTCTCTCTCTCTCTCTCTCTCTCTCTGTCTCTGCGCGTTAAGAAGCTCGAGTCACGAGGAGTCATTACGCGATATACGCGCTGACGGGCGCAGCGCAGTGCTTCGCACGTACATCGGAGGATGTATACCCGTGCGCTCATTAAACGTTTAGGTGACTTGGGCGCATCGCGCCGTCGGCACAGTCTCGGAAGAAAGTTGACGTTGTTGGTGAAATTTCGGGAGATCTTTTTTGCACGGGAATTATTTGTGAGGCGCTGGTTATTGAGGAAATATGAGTGAGGCTTTTGAATAGAATATTTTATATTTTTGAATTTATATTTTTGAATAGAATATTGTAGGATATTATATTGAGATTTAAGTATAATTTTATATTAATATAATCAGAATTTAATAATAGTATAATAATAAAATAATATAATTTATTACTTATAAAAAAAAAATTTATTTATAAATGTATAATACAAAACAAGGTTTCAATTACTTCATTATACTATTTTGCAAAGATGAGATGCCACATTATTCTCATTTTACACGAAGACTAATTAATTTGTTCATGAATATAAATACGCAGTCTCGGAGCTCATTATAAATTATAAATAATTTGAAATGCTTTGCAAAATACTAATTATTGTAACTGCATTGTTATATTACATCCAATATTCTGTTTATTTTATTACAACAAACAAATACACATATTCCCTTATCGCATAATTTACACAAAAGGTCCAAAAGCAGCAAAACAATCATATGGTCTCCATACAGATGACCATTTCAGAACTTTTGATACGATATACACAGCAAAATTCCAAATTTGAAACTTGATGATAGGACTTTATGAAATTTACATCGGAGCACGAAAACAACTCGTCTCGAAACTAAACATATACAAAATAATATTGAAATAAGTAAAAAGCAATAAACTCCCGTACTAAAATTCCAAAATTACTCAAAAGCCCGCGAATTTTGATTTAGATTGTACAGCCAATACACCGTAAAGTTTAACCGCGAGCTTCCGCACCTCGGACGTAACCGCGTGGGGCTTTTGTGTCTGGCGCGTCCGTACTTGTGCTCTCTCTCTCTCCCTCTCTCTCTCCCTCTTTCTCTCTCTCTCTCTCTCTCGCCCGCACCTTCATAATCCGCTTTTATTAGTTTCTTGTAACTGATACACCGAATTTACATTTTCGCGTTTCTGCGCCCCAAAATACGCCGAGCAGCTTTTACTTCCCCCTCCAAAAATGAAAATATTAAGGCGATGTGAACCTCAAAATCAACCCAATTTCATTATTTAATTAATAAATATTCGAACGTTTATTTGGAAAAGCAATTCTTTCAGGCGCTCCGTGTATGTAAATACTATGCTCAGATTTTTTTTTGTGCGATTCTATCAGCATTTCCATGAGATAAACACTTTTTAAAACTGGCAAAATTCGAAGTATACAGATCCCTACTTATCAGCATTGCGGCTTTTATTTAATTAAATAAATTCTGAGTAAATTTTTGGAAAAACAGCTCTTTCAGGCGCTCCGTATATGTAAATACTATACTCAATTTTTTTTGTTAGTAATTCTATTATTATTTGCAAAAGAAATATACACACGGAGAAAAATGTTCTATTAAAAATTACTATGTTTTATTGTAACCGGGGGACAGACTTGAATTCTTAAAAAAATTACTATGTTTTCTAGCAAAAATTGCTATGTTTCTAGTAATTTTTACTACATTTATAGCAATTTTTGCTATAAAACATAGTAATTTTTTTAAGAATTCAAGCCTGTCCTCCGGTTACAATAAAACATAGTAATTTTTAATAGAACATTTTTCTCCGTGCATTCTAAAATTTGTCGGTAAGTACACATTACCTTAAGGCAGAAGTCAGCGAAATTTCGTTATCTTTTTTTTTTGCTGTTCTCAATAAATAATACGCGGAGTTTTATTTGTTGAATGTGATAAGTGTTGTTTTTAGTAGCGTGGGGAAGGTAAATTTTTCGCATCCATCACCGGCGTCGGGAAGCTCAAAATCTCGCCGTGAAAGTTCAGCAATTTTCCGCCGACATTATTAACGCTACTAACTCTAATAAACCTTTATTAATACATTCAACGGGGAGATTTACCCGGAGCAAACAAATGTTTTCTAACGTTACACGCGAGCGCTTTGCCATAACGAATATAGGGCCGAAGGCAAAAATAAAAGAAGTAAGATAATTAAGGAGAATTAGAGTAAAGTAAAGCGAGAGGGAAAAATAAAGAGGAGAGAGGTGTATGTATATAGTGGGGGGAAAAAGGGAAGCGAAGAGTAATGATGAAATTCGGGCAAAAAGAGCAAGCGAATAACTCGACCTATTAAGACGTAAATGAATTACTGAAATTAATTTGCGTTCGCCGGTAAATACTGATTCTTCTGTAAAAGAAAAAACGTTGAACAAAGCGACACAAATGAGTATAGCTAATTTATTATGTTTTTACATTACACTAGACTATGGGCTCAAATTACCATAGTAGTAATAATATTTCTGTAACACATGTACAGGAAGAACGAAGAAATCATGTCCAATTACACCGACGAGCAGGAAAAAAAGAAACAGAAGAAGTACGTGGCACGTGGCAAGCGCGGGCGAGAAAACAAGCGTACGAAATCAAGTCGGTAATTAGTTCCCCGTTAACGAAATTCCCCGCTCTGTTTTCGTAAGGAAGGGCACGTGAAAGAAGAGCGCGTTTATTTATAGCATTATTACGCATGCTTTAATTCGTCGTCTCTCTTTCTCTCTTTCTCCCTTCCGAAAGAGTAAGAGAAAAGTGGGCTCAAAATCTTCTCCGGCGACGCGCTGTTTGAAATGGACCGCTGCGACGGAAGGACAAAATTATGGGATAAGCGTAAGGAACATATATATGTATACTTCGAGTGCCTACGTCCGCATCCCGGGCGCAAAAAAAGGCTTCGCGAGCTCTACCCGCTCCGTGTTTTTCTTCCCTCGAGTACTTCGCAGCTCGTCGCTGTACTCTTCTCTCGTATTTGCTTTTTTCCGGCTTTTCGTCTTCGGCTGCTATTTTTACGGTTTTGTCCTCCCGCTTGCTCTTTTTTCCCCCGCGTGCTCGTTACATTTTAGATGTGAGCTTTTTCTCTGCTTCTGTGTTGCCCCGCTTGTAATGCAAAATTTACAGCCCGTGTTTTGGATTACTTCGTATTATTATTTTTGTTACAATTTATCAAGCTTTCTGTTATAATTTCTTTACTTTTTGTAGGGGAATCTTGCCTCGTGGTGGTACCCATAGCACTTTTGACCATAGCTTTTAATGTTCTGGGTTTAAACTAAAGTACCAACAAAAGAAATGATCCTTAGAAGTCTGCCTATAAAGAGGTGGATCCGTTTTTCTTTTAATTATTATAATAATACGAAGTTGCTTGCCAATTCATTGGCACGCTGCTTCCTCAAACTTAATTTACTGATTTCATTAATGAATTTTCAATGCCAATATTTAAAATTATTACACCAATTTATGACATAATTCTAATTTTATTCATTCATGAAGAGTAAAAATTATTAATGTTTAAATTATGTATGAAATATGAATAAAATAAAAATAAAATCAAAAATTTCATTCATTTATACAGAGATTAAAGTAAAATTATGTTAATACGCCGCACACAAACCTGTTGTTTCATTCAGTTTTTATACATAATTTAAAAATGACTATAAATGAATTGTAAATATATTCATGTCATATTAATTGATTATAATATTAAATTGAAAACCTTTTAAAATTTCTAAATAATCTTTACTTCAAATCATAGTTTCTTGATGAAATTTTACACATACATTGACTACACCACATATAAATTTCATGTACGTAAAGCCGTACTCGAGAAATTACGATTTGAAAAAAGGGCTAAAAAATTTTAATCTAAAATATCTTTGAAATTCATAAACCAATCCTTTGTCAAATGCCCCCGTAGTTATTCGTAGACATGAAGTATTATATGTAGTTTTTGGTTGTTCCGTATACAATCAATTTTGGCTTGTATTATTGCTTTGTAAGTGTTGATTGGGACTTGTTGGTTGGTTCCCCAATTCTTTGCAGCTAGAATTTTTTAAATTTTTAATCTAAGGAGGCACTATCTTTTTAGATTTTCTATGTGGGGCTTTTTTTTATCTCAGTACGAGGAATAATATTTCTTATGTCTGTTTAGCATATACTTAACTATGTAGAACCATGTAGAACCAGAAATAGAGATTCCCGTGTTGTTAAAATTTTTTATTTCAAATATCCCAAAAACTAATAACCACATTTTGATAGAATTTCACTAAAATACGCAAATTGTACAAATCGGCAGTGCAAGCTTTGAGTGTATTGCTTATGCCTTTCCGATGCTCAACTTTAGTCAGTCATAACTTTTTTTAGAATCAACATTTTTTAATTCTAAAAAAAGGAAATAAAAGCTGATTTTGTCCAGTTTTATTTTGTCTTTTGCTAATTTGTGTGAGACGTTTCTTGGATAATAAATGGATAAGAAAAAAGAATAGTGTGTCATAAATACTTTGTTAATTGTCATGATTTTTCTCGTATATAATTATGTGGTACAAACAATAGGAAAAACCAGGCTCGGAAGTTGCGTCTTAAAAATTTTTTTAACCATATTTGAGGTCACGATAATGGATAACTATTTTTTGTAAATTTTGTGATATAAATGTGTAAAATTTACCCACTTAAGGCGATGCGATATCCACGCTATTACTTAAAATTGGGTTCCCGTTTTTCTCATTCAATTTTTAATTTTAAGGAAAAAACTCTTTGATACGTTATAGTTCTTTATTAAACTTAAAACGTGCAAAGAGTTTTTTTCAAAAAGTTTAAAATGGAAGGAGAAAAACGGGAACCCAGAATTGAGTAATAGTGTGGGTATCACATCACCTTAATTATATCTGTGGCTTCCCGGAAAAACCACGTAAGAGATGAGTTTTTCAAAATCGGTTTCATGCCTTTTTTCTTATCTTTACGAGGGTCATTTGACAAGTACCTAGCCTCACCGCCAGATGGTGCCACTATCGCACCAGAAATACACTACAGTGCAGTATCTTCCTGTAAACGGTTACAGACGAAATTTCAGCCGGATCGGAGTTGTAGTTTATTTTTGAGAGCGTGTGAAAGCAAATGTGTCCGTTGATTTTTGAAAAAATGGAGAAAGAACAATATCGGTCGGTGATTCGATTCTTGTTTTTGGAAGGGAAATCGCGCAGTGAAATTAAAGAACGCTTGGATGCAGTGTATGGGGATGCTTCTCCTTCGATGGCGACCGTTAAATTTTGGTATAACGAGTTTCGACGTGGTCGTACGTCGGTTTTTGATGATCCACGCCCAGGTGCTCCGAAAACAGCCACTACGGAGGAGAACGTGACAAAAATACACGATATCGTTTTGTCAGACCGCCGATTAAAGGTGCACGAGATAGCTGCGATAGTAGGCATCTCAGAAGAACGCGTGTGGCATATCCTACATGAGATTTTAGGCATGAGGAAGCTGTCAGCAAGGTGGGTGCCGCGTTTGCTGACTGCAGACAACAAGCGCATCCGTGTGACCAGTTCAGAGCAGTGTTTGGAGCTGTTTAATCGCAATCCAAAAGAGTTTTTGCGTCGTTACGTGACCGTCGACGAAACATGGATTCACTACTACACTCCAGAGACCAAGGAGCAGTCAAAACAGTGGACCTTACCCGGTGAACCTGCTCCGAAGAAGGCGAAGACGGTCCCGTCGGCCGGAAAGGTGATGGCCACTGTTTTCTGGGATTCTCAAGGTGTGATCTTTATTGACTATCTGGAGAAGGGCAAAACGGTCACAGGACAGTACTACGCCGAACTATTGAGCCGATTTGACGCCGTGTTAGAAGAAAAACGGCCCCATTTGTCTAAAAAGAAAGTGCTTTTCCACCACGATAATGCACCGGCTCACACTTCTGCACTCGTCACGGCTAAATTGGTCGAATTACGCTACGAACTGCTGCCCCATCCACCGTATTCTCCAGATTTGGCTCCGTGCGACTTTTTTTTGTTTCCGAACCTAAAAAATTCGCTCGCCGGGAAGAGATTCCACTCCAGTAACGAAATAATCGCCGCCACGGAGGCCTATTTTGCAAACTAAGAGAAAACATTTTTTTCAACGGGGTTAAAAAAATTGGAACACCGCTGGACCAAGTGTATTCAACTAAAAGGAGACTACATTGAAAAATAAATTTTATTTTTTGTAAAATTTTGGTGTTTTCATTTGTAGGCTAGGTACTTATCAAATGACCCTCGTAAACAGTCCTCTATCATCTAGCCGTGACAGAAATTACGAAAGTGCATTCGTTGTCAGCACAAGGAAAAACCACATATCTCCATTTTTTCAACATTTTCCCGGAATAACCACGTATCTCCATTTTTTTAGGATACATCCCGGAAAAACCACGTAACTCCACTTATTTTTTAGAATAATTCCCGGAAAAACCACGTAACTCCACCTTTTTTTAGAATAACTCCCGGAAAAAACACGGAACTCCACTTTTTTTTGTAGACTAATTCCCGGAAAACCCATGTACTCCACTTTTTTTTTAGAAAAACTTCCGGAAAAACCACGTAACTCCACTTTTTTTTAGAATAACTCCCGGAAACCCCACGTAACTCCAGTAAAATTTTTTTTTTATTCCTGGAATAACCATGTAAGTGAAATTCGATTTCTAAAACACGAACGCTATTTTCTCTGGTTACTATGGCAAAAAATATGTTATTTACATTAGTATTCATAGACGCAGTATTGCATTTAATCTCATTTGTCTTGATTTATAACATCGATTCGAAACCTGCGAAACTAAAAACTCGATTTACTCGAAATAATGAAAAGTGGAGATAAGTGGTTTTTCCTGGAAGCCACAGATATTATTCTAAAAAAATATGAGCAATTCTACGGGAAACATCATCATTGGAAAAATCCAGAACATGGTGAATCTTGCGGGTAATAAATTTTCTTCGAAAAAAATGCTTTAAAATTTTCTTCTTCAAATGTAAATCATTTTGTCAGGGAGAGTCGCACATACATTTTAAAAAAGGATGACAAAATTTTCATTTCTCAAAAGTTACATGAGTGTTAAATACGCAGAACACTGCGAAAATGCAAAGGGCGTTTTTTGCCGTTTTTCGATGTATTTTCAAAAATGAAAATCTTTCAATAAAATTTTATGTGCTCGTAGTAATAATTTTATATATTGAATTTATTGATCTTCAACGAGCAAAATCTCTTACAGTTAGTCGTACTTCCTTTCCTTTAACGAAATAGTCTGCTATATTATAGTTAACCTTCACTACTTGATAGAAAATTTGGCAACCGGCAGTACTCGTAAGAGAAATATAGGGAAGAATTTAATAAAATACAAATTTACAGTATACTGTATGGGAACTGAAATGCGTTTCGTCCTTAGTCGTACACGGTGGACTCGTCAGGAAGATCCCGACAGACATATCTTCGACGCCGAAAAATCGATGTTACTTGGCTTTATTTAAGACAGTGAGAAAGTAATGTTGTTAAGATTTTATATGCCCATAGTAATAATTTTATAGATATCTTATCTTATTAATAACTTTACGGCATTTGATCACTGATATATCAAAATCTTATTTATATTTAACTTTCACACTTTGTCCACTAGGTGACTGCCACTTCTTGGCTTCCACAAACAAAATTACTTTCCCACTGTCTTAAATAAAGCCAAGTAACATCGATTTTTCGGCATCGAAGACATATCTGCCCGAATCTTTCTGACGAGTCCATCAGGTACGACTAAGGACGAAACGTCTTTCAGTTCCCACTGTATTGTAAATTTGTATTTTATTAAATTTTTTCCTATATTTCTCTTACCAGTTCTGCCGGTTGCCAAATTTTCTATCAAATAGTGTATGACTATAAATAGCACACCATTTCGATGAAGGAAAGGCAATACGACTAGCAAATGCAATATTTATAAATAGTGTGTTAGATGTAGACGAGATCGTTCACCCTTAATGTAGGCCGCTTCCTAGAGAGATCACGTTTGCACTCCGTTCGTTGATACCAGGGCTGAAGCTGCTTCAACCTTTCATATCTTTGGCATTAGTTTGAACCAGTCCAAAGTCGAATGATGCAATAATTATTTGTTATTACACGAATTATTTTGCAGCCGGCGATTGCTTGCTCGGACAAGCATGATTCTCAATCAGCGCGGCTTGGAGCCGTGCAAAACTGCAAACGGCTGGACGACAGTCGCGCGCTCGACAGCTAATTTGACGCTACTTGAAGCCGCGGGCGCAAGTTTAACCTTACTGAGTTTCAGGTTATCAACACGGAAGCGATTGGTAGTAGCTGCGACAGTGTCCTCCAGAAAAACAGAATGTGATTAATTACAACTGAATTTTCGAATGTTCGTTTATTGTTCTATTGTTAAAAATTTTCTCTAGAAACTTATCTCATTTCGTTTTGGTACGTACGACATGTTGCCGAATCTTTCGCGACCTCTGCTATAATTAACAAATTTAGGACCACGCCTAATCGGTTCACCGCCACGTTGATGATAGCTGTAACTGCGGCTGTAACTACCGCGGTAGCTACGTACGTTGCCGTAGCTGTTGCTGTCGCTGCCGGCGTTGCTGTAGGTGTCTGCGTTGCTGAGGTTATCGCTATTACCGTCGCTGTTGTCTCTGCTAAAGAAATCAGTGCTTACGCACCGGTGATTAATAATTTAGATTTTAACATTAAGTCAAATAGTATTGTAGAAACTATTGATTATTGTTTTAAATCATTTTGTGCTACGAACATCGAATTTTCTAATGAATCTAAACATTTATTAACCTTTCTACAGATGTATTTTTATAGAATAGAACTTAGATCAGTTAAACCTTACAGCATAGTTAATAAGTTGATTAATGAGATAGATCATCATATATTAAAAAAGCAGTCTGACGAATCAAATGCGACGATGAATGTAAATATTTAAATTATGGCGTGGCTTTTTTGTACCATAACGTAAGAAGTGTTTATACTTAAAAGTATTTATTTATTAAGATTAAGATTGTAAGGCGAAAGTTGTACAGTTTCAAGCTGGTTATTCTTATTCGATGAACTGCTTCTCGCTAAAAGCAAACATCACAATTCAACTTTAATTTTGTTTTCTACATTAAGATTTGCAGTGTTGTCGATGTGGCAACTTGTATAGGCTATAATTTATAATTTACAATTATAAATTTGAAGGTATATTTAACGATTAATAAGAATTCATGAATATTTTAATAAATATTTATATTTTGTACTTGGTGATTGGTGAAGTCCATACAACACTTTGAACATTACTTTTTCTTACTGTATTTCTGAAACAGAATCTCGATTGAATTTTTGTGAACAGTCAGTATTGAAAAAAGTCTTTAACAAATGAAAATTTGTTTGCATTTCTAAAGATAGAAACCCAGGCGGAAATAAAACTTAGCAAATAATTATTAGACCGAATCCATCTCAAATAAACTCCTTTTTCTTGTACAAGACTTTTCGCTCTTTCTATCATGTATATTGTTATGTCTTGAAATACGGATGAAATTTCAGTTTTCGTTAAGGATGAAGGTAGCAAAGCCAGAATTTTTTTTTTTTTTTTATTCCGTAGAACACTTTTGTAAGGCTAAACCAACATTTTGTACCAATTCCTTGCAATGGCATACAGTTGCTTTGTTTTCTTTTACAAAAATATGATAGTTTTAAAAAAGACTAGAGGTGTAATATATAGCAGAAACCGAACTTTTCTTGGTACATAAAAGGTCTAACCATAGCCATCTAGCGGACAAATATATAAGTACATAAACTCCTACAAGTAGGCTCGTGTACATGTATGTATTACTTACGTACGCACACAGATAAAAACCTTTATATTTACTGTTATATCATTGACTATACCGGGTATCACATTTTAATAGATACACGTGAATATCTCGATAACTAAGCGGTTTTAGAAAAAAAACTCAAGAGACCAATCTTTCAGGAAATCGAAGGGGCTATCTGAAGAACTGACCCAATTTTGGACCCAGGGCCTTAGTAAGGCCCCATGAGGCTAAAGTCTAGTTTTTCTGAATAGCAACCCCTCTTTTTTAATGGAGATTTGAATTCTCAAAATACATCCGAATATGTGCCCAAATTTTTTTTTCAACGCGAGGGCGTTGAAATGATATTGGGTCCAAAAGAGGTTTTGGACCCAATATCATTTTAGGACTAATAATATAATTCGAGAACGACTTTCGCTCGAAAACTCAGCGGTTTAAGAGAACAAAAACTCAAGAGACCAATCTTTCGAAATGAAAGGGGCTATCTGAAGAACTGGCGCAAATTTGGGCCCAGGGCCTTAGTAAGGCCCCGTAAGGCTAAAGCCTATTTTTTTTAGTAGGAACCCCTACTTTTTTATAGTAGGAACCCCTACTTTTTTATTGGAGATTTTAATTCTACAGTTCAAAATATGGCACAATATGTGTCCAACTTTTTTTTTCAACACCCTCTTTTGGGCCCAATATCATTTTTGGACTAATAATGTATTTCGAGAACGACTTTGACTAACAGCAGGCCTTGGTGTAAAAAAAAAATTTGATTTCGACCTGGAAGAGATTTTGAGCCTGAAGACGAATCTAATGGGCCTGATCGGCTCACTTGG